>MJUU01048026.1:31414-76694 GCA_002080025.1 Modiolus philippinarum | reverse complement strand
TTAATCATTTTCTTTTCGTCTTTATTTGCACAAAGAAAAAGGAGGTTCAAACCAACGAAACCCCTCTTTATCCAGCAATGTTGTATCATCTCTGCCTTTGTAACTTAAACAAAAAACGTGCACTCGATTTACAAATTCAAAAGACATTGTTTAATGCCTTCTGTTTGATTGAAAAAAATCTTCAGCGTTCAGTGATCTGTATAATTAGGGAACGACCATTTGATTTTTATGGGGGGGCTATGGTCAAATTTAAAATAAAAAGGCAGGACGCCAAAAATCTAGAAAAAAATAACCAGGACAGTACTTGTCCTGAAAAAAAAATGCAGGATGGTATATTTGGCTGTATAATTTTAAGGATATTGAAAAGAAAAAGTCAGGCGTGCGTAAGCACGCAAAAAAAAATGCAGGCTTTCAATTTTCCAAAAATAAAAAGGCAGGATGGAAAATTTGACCATAGCCCCCCCATAAAAATCAAATGGTTGCTCCCTTATTTCAACTTCCTCGGTTATTTAGCTGGTATAGCTGAAATACTGTTGAAAGTGGCGTTGTCTTCAAATGTAAACCATTGACCTTATATTTTTGTATGTTGGAAGAAACTTATATAACCTATTGTACCGAAGTTAAACTTTTGAACTTAACTGATTTGTAATATATTCCATCTTTTGTATTCAATGTATTTCAGACATAGACTTGACATTAAGATCCTTTCTGTATCTGGTTCATATAGATAAAGTAATCACCAAGAGATTAATTACTTTTTTCAATCAATTTTGCATGTTTTGGATTTTTTTTAATAATTGAAACGATTTTATGATTGGCGTTAAAACTTTTAATGTTCAAGATTATAGGTGTTTGTCGGTCTGTCAAAGTATAGGTAAACAAGTTTAAAAAGATACGGATTTTTTTTCGTTTAACGTGGAGGAATTGAACGTCTTCTGACGTATTCTCATACTAAGTTGATTTCGTTATATCACCTTTTGGTTCACTTGTATTATTTCCATCAATCTTATTGTCAATTTCTATAACGTAAAAGAATATTTTCCAAGACAGACAATTATGTAACTGATGTATAAGTTTATCAATATGGTTACTATTTTATTCCCCAGGAGTGTATCTTTATGTTTTAGTTTGCTATAAGTGTTTCCTGCAAAGGAATTTTCCGTTAATTGTATTAGCCATAGCAAAATTAATGTGTGAACCTATGCTTGTGTGCCATGTCAATCATAAATATTTTTAAATGTCCACTTTTGACTGCTAACATTTAGACAAACAAAAAAAAACTTCATAGAAAGAACACACACAACTTGATGGGATTATTACTAACATCATTATCAACAGATTTAACAGGCTTACAACAACATTTTATATAATTAAAGGGTAACTTTCTATATATTAATTTAAGAAAATTTTGTTTAAACTATGGAATATCTCCCTCTTGCATAGCTTTGTCCTTTTTGGCTTTTCTTTAAGATCCCATTGATAATTTGTTCTCTATCAGCTTTTACACATATTTCGGTTTATGGATTTCCAAATATTTTGATTTGATCTGCACTGAAGAGACATTAGCTGTCGAAATGGCCATATGAAATTAGATTCACAGTAACTTCTGTATTTTGTTATTTATCATGCTTTACACGCTAACATCAGTATTTAAGGTAATAGGTACGTAAATAGCAATGTTTTCAGATTTTGACGACATTTTACATGCAGGTGCATTAAATGGAGCTGGATTTCAAAGTGAATAAAATTGGTCCTAGCTATTTCAATGTCTGACGTATGACAGAATGAAAAAAATAAAAAAAAAGTTATTTTGCATTCTCATAGAATCTATGTAAAAAGTACAGAAAAATAGCATTATCTTCTTTAAATTGTGTCATCACTATTATTATACACGATTAACACGGTAGCATAAGTTTTTAACATAATTTACGCGCTAAAATGAGCATTTACCGTGATTAACATGCTGACTCAGTATTTAACGTGATTAATACGCTAACATCAGTTTAGTATATACTAAATCTAGAATAGATATGATAACAGTGATAAAAATTGGTATCTCACACCAAAATTTTCACCCCCAATTATTTATTTCAATAATCTTCTGTTAGCTGAAACAGGCACTATTGACAATCTTTGGACTTATTTTAGTAGTCAGTCGTTTGTTTGTTGTTTTTTTTTTTTTTGGACTGAAAACATCTGACTGTGCCCAGGGGCGTAGCTATGTAAGGCTCGAGTAGGCACGTGCCTATACAAAAATCTGGAAACTTTTTTTTTCTTTAGGGACACAAGAACAATGGCGCTGCTGGTTTGTTATCACATTATCGATTCCGTATCTAATATTTAGCAAAAAGGTGTTGCACTACCATATCCTTAACGACTGTTAAAAGTTTCGACGATAGTCTGTCTAAAACAGAATATAGAAACCGAAGTTCTGACGAAGGGCCTTCTGAACGGATACTTATTACCCTACACACTAACGGATACATTTCCTGAACAACCGACTAGAGAGCTTCAAACAACTTTTAAGACCTATGTTGAGACATAATTAGAGCAATCAATTTTCCACCGCTCCACCTTACCAAAAACACATGTTCTTTTAAACGAGACTCATTGCACAATCTACTGCCATTGGCCAAAGGCAAGGCGAGAAAAAAGCCGAAGATGACACTGCCAAAAATCTGTTCAATTAAATGGTCCAAGAAATGAGTGACCATGATATTATGTTGATGGGGATTCTACTTGATGGTTTACACAGTTAGTTTCCCTGGCAACTAATTGTGGTCTACTAGGCCAAGTCTCGTAATAAATCTGCTGCCATTTCGTTTGTTAGCTCTTTGGTAAAGAGCCTCCCAATGACAGATTACTTATCAGAACTTAGACTTCTACCATAGCATTATTATTTTCCTTTGTTTCCATCAGTTTTGACTGAACTAATTGTAACGCGAAACAATCTTTTTTTAAAATGACAACATTTTTATTATCTCAGTTTTGATAATTTGCTGGAGCTTCCGGGGGCTGCGCCCCTGGACATCCGACCAGGCTGTATATATAATGGGACATTGAGCGGGTGTCAGACCCCTTGTCGTCTTTTGTGCCTATACTTTATTTCATACCTAGCTACTCCCCTGGTGCCGTGTTGATTCAACGCTGATCAGTCATTCTCAACGCTACATGTGTTCTAAAAGACTGATGCGTTTAGAAAATGAATGACCAGCTATGACCAAACACTGGACAGTAACTTTCAACACGGATCAGTCTTTTACAACATAAATAGCGTTGGGAATGACTGATCAGCGTTGACCCTACCCTAGACAGACATTCCCAACAGATATCGGTCTTTTAAACGAAGATAGCGTTGAAAATGACCGTTCAGCTTTGACTCAACACTTGACAGGCGTTTACAACACAGAACAGTCATTTCAAACACAAGTGAAGATTTTTATTTATTCAATTTATTTATTTATGCTATTAATTAATTGTTTGCATTATTCTATTCATGTTTTAATTATCCGGGTGTGATGGAGAAAATTCATTCAGACATCCCCTACAGGACTGTTAACGACAAATCGTGTCTGTCACAACGCTCATTTTGTTGTGATGGAGAATATTCATTCACACATCCCCTATAGGACTGTTAACGACAAATCGTGTCTGTCACAACGCTCATTTTGTTGTGATGGAGAAAATTCACTCAGACATCCCCTACAGGACATCTTCGCTAGCCAAGGGTTACGATCCGCTCCTCTCCTCTTCACCCTTGGCGGATTGAGCCACTATTTGTGAAACATCAGTTTCAAATTATCTCCCTTTGAAGTGAGAGTTTCAGTATGAATTATTGTAATAATTAAAGATTATTTATTGCATCTAATAATACAACAATTCACAATATATTTAACTACAAGGAAATAATCCTTCAAAAGTAAAGAAAGATTATAAAATCATGGAAATTTTGCAAAATAGAAAAATCATGAAACACCGTATTTTAAGTTTTATTGTAACGATATGTATTTAAAATTTGAATGTAAGCAAATTGATTGGCTGCAGCAAAGGTGCACTGCAACCAATCAAAAACGTGGATTTGAGACTACAGAAATCCAGCTTGATCTGCAAAGGGTGAAGATGAGAGGAGTGAATCATAACCCTTGGCTAGTGAAGATGCCTTCAGGACTCTTATCGTGTCTGCCACAACGCTCATATTGTTGTGATGGGGAATATTCATTCACACATCCCCTACAGGACTGTTAACGCCAAATCGTTTCTGTCAGAACGCTCATTTTGTTGTGGAGAAAATTAATTCACACATCCCCTACAGGACTGTTAACAACAAATCGTGTCTGTCACAACGCTCATTTTGTTGTGATGGGCAAAACAAAAAACATTTGTTCCAACGCTATTTCTGTTGGTATGGACCAAACAGTCAAAGCGCTGAAGGTGTGACACGGTCATTCTTTAGCTCTTGAAACACTCATTTGTATTGTAACAGGTAAAATATGATAACCCTACAAAAGGTTGTTTCAGTCAATTTTTCATGGATTAAAAAGTGATTGACACAACCTGCATAAATGTTGTAACAAACAAAATTTTAATTTGACAGTTGAAAAATTTGACTGACACAACATTTATAGTCATTTTCAGTCATTTTGACAGTCATTCTCAGTCATATTTTGTCAACAAAATTATGAAAAAAATGTCATGGTTTTAGTCATTTTGTTGTCGAGAATACAATAAGGTAAACGACCAACTCTTGTAACAGAAATACTAAAAGACTTATTCTAATTTGGGAACAATGGAAACCATGACGACTAGCCATATGAAATCTCCAATAACATTATGAGCGACGTCACAACAACCTTTACGCTGAAATATGCGACGTCATAATATGTTTTGTGCACAAAAACGTCAGTAAAGTTCATGTAATGGCGGTTGTTGTCTAGTACACTATAGGTACGCACCAATCATTAAACTTTCATATTAGAATCGAAATAATTCATGTTCGCCGGTGGTTTGTAGTCGATTTACACATGGGTGTCCATTATTTTCGTATATTTTACCCCTCGCTCCGATACGCTACGATTTGGGTAAAATATTAACGAAAATAATGGACACCCATATGTAAATCTCCAACAAACCACCGGCGCCAATGGAATTTTTCTTAAATATATACTAGACATTGAAAGAAGTCAAAAAGCATAAAAAAGAGTCATTTCAAATCATGAAGTACCGTATCTAACAATTGTTACAGAGATTCTTTAGATTTAAATGAAACATGTACGATAATTTATCATAACACAAATATCCACCACAAAACAATTTTGTTCACTTCGTAACTACTATCGGCCAAGTGCGAATCGATAAGATAGATCATTAGTATAGTCTAAACAATAGATGCGGTCCCGATAAAAAAATATTACTGTAATAAAATCAATAATATTTATTACAGTAATAATGATTTTTTTTTCAACAATCGCATATATTGCTTGACTGTATAAATGATCTCGTCGATTCGAACTTGACCGTCATTCATAACAGTAACTGTAATATTGTGCAATACATTCGCTCTTTTTCCTTATTATCGTTTCGGCTAAATTTTAACAACCACTGCCGATATATGCTTGTTTATATTTCTCTCTGTCGGAAGTAAACAAATGTAAAAAAAAATAAATAAAATGAAAGTTTGGCAAATATTTTTAATGAAGGATGATGATTTTGGTATTTTGAGGAACTTGCATCCGATTCAAATGCGCCTTAATTTAAGATAAAAGTTTAAAAAAATTATCCCTTAAACTGAACTTTTCTTGGATATCCATATATTTAGAAAAAGAACAAAATGAGAATGTAAAAACAATTTTCATGGTAATCATTAACACTACACAGAAAAACGTAAAAAATGTCCAGAAATATCAGTAAGTACCAAAATAAATAAATATGAGAGTAGGGAGTTGGACTAAAAAATTTTGACTTCAAGTCTTTCTGTAAGATTGCAGAAGAATGAAGTCATCTAACGAAGCAATTTTCACAAGAACTCTTGCTTTTAAAATAAGTCCCGAGTCTTTTGCATTTCATGATGGATTTAAATCTAAGATGTTATTAACATGGCTGGAAGCCTCCTTTACACATTCAATTTGAAAAATATTTGATATTACTTTAACCACATCAGGTATTATATATTCGACTGGACAGAAGAGTATTCGAATGGGATCTGAATGGATTCCTTATGTACAGATTATACAACTCAAATATTCCTGAACAAGCATGCAACAGCTTTCAATCAATATATCGATCGATCAATCAATCAATCAATCAATCAATCAATCAGTCAATCAATCATTGGGTGCGGGGATATGAGTTTGGCTTTTTATATTTAATTTTATTTAATGCAAAATTTACTTAAATTAACAAAAGTGACATGAGACCCTATTGGACTTTTTTAGGCTTGAATCGACCAATTTCCCATCTACCTAATTGTTTTCTTATTTCATACTCTGAAACAGCAGAGCCATTTAAACAATGCACTTGAAACTAAAATTCGTGTAGTTCGATAGGAGCCGTAAAATCATGACAACTGGTGTCGTCTTGCTTGAGTATTTGGTTAGTTCTGTTGAGGTATTGTTTAAGGATGTTCACTGGTCAATATCAAAATAAAATAGAATTTAAGATAAATATTATTCATTTTGTTAGAAAACTGAAAAAAATTATTAAAGCAAAAACAATTGACAGATTGCAGACCTCGTTTTTGAGATTAACAAACCCCTTGGAACTTTTCATCTATTGAATTCGGTTGTACACGGTGAAAATAATAATATTTAAAAGCAAAATGAAATGTGACAAAAGAAAGTGCAACACAGAAACGGTAAAACCAAGACAGTGCGAAAACGAAAACAGGAAGTGAAAGTGAAGTCATTTCGAGTTTTTGTTTTTGTTTTTTTTTTTTTTTTTGTTTTGTTCAGTTTCTTTCGCCTTAGGCGTTTTTGCATTGTCGCGTTTTGGAAAGTGTCAGGAGCAAAAACTCCGCAAAAATAAGAGATATCGAAAGAATAGAAATGGTCAGTGAATAGACCTGAATTTAGGATGAATTTTGGTATTGCATTTTAGACATTTTTTCTTGAACTTCATCATGGCTACAGTAAATCCACTAGATTGCCCCTTGACAGTGATGTTACGTAAAATTTACACTAATGAATTGAAATATTGATACATATTTTAATTTATTGCTTGACATTAGTTGAAGTTGATTAAAACGGCACCAAAAATGCTTGAAAAATTAATATGTCTTAATTAGAAAGTCTCTATCCAGACTCAACCACCATTCAAAACATCCATAGAGTGAACTGTATACAATATAATCCTTTAATATTTATCTAAAATTTATATCTTATATGGAAAAAATTACTGTTTGTCAGAAATATAGAATTCTAGACATATACAACTATTAACAGGTGACCCAGACATTGTGGGTATAGTTTATTCCCTAACGTCCAGTCAGATAAAAGTTTCAATTGAACTTAACATGTAGTAATTATTCTCTTAACAATATGTTTCTATTGAAACATTTTGTTTGTCTGCTCATGTGTTTATTCGCAGTTCGGGTTTTTACGTCTAATCGTCCAATCAAATCGATTAATGCTTTATTTACAATAGCAAGCCGAAAAGACAATGAATAAAATCAAGTGCGTCGCAAAACGTGTGCCAGCGTGTTGTTTATGAGTCAGATACATGTTACACGTCTGTTTCATATAACACAGCGCTGGTATGACGTATTACATATTTCGGTTTATTTCGGTTTTCGGGCCATCACGGAAGTCCTGGCTACTGAGTTGGTGAATATCCTCGGGGACTTACAGTCCACCAGCAGTGGCATCGGTCGAGTGGTAATAAATAACAAAATAAAGAAGTTACTCTGAATTTAGTTTCTGCATTTGCGTATTTCGGCAACTTATGTCTCTTCAGTGCAGATCAAATCAAAACATTTGGAAATCCACAACAAAAATTTCTAAAATCTGATAGAGATCAAATAACCAAAAAGATCTAAATATAAAGCCAAAATCAGCCAAAGACAGATCTTTGCAAGAGGAAGATAATACTTAGTTCTAAGCAAAATTTCCATCCCTCACTATGCTTCTGTCTTAAACGTAAGTGGTGACGTAATTTGAATTGGCACAAGTTGAAAAGATGGTGTCATTGTTCAATCATTCATCGAAATTTTAACTATTTGTGTCATTGTTCAATCATTCATCGAAATTTTAACTATTTAAATCTATATGTCTCATTAAATGAATTTAATAGAACATATAATTTTTTTCACATTTTAATTAAATTGGAGGAGCTGATTGTCAGTTTTTGCTATTGATAATTGTTTATTTCTAGATGAAATCAAACATCCAGAAGTCTGTCAGTCGTTTTACATGCTGATTATGGTTTGTTTGTTACTATATTCTCTCTTATCAGTTTCTGTAACATTTGTTCGACCCGTAATAGATTTCTTTGATCTGGTATAATTCTTGAAAAATCAACATTTCTATTCTTAATCAGTTATTCCTTGTGTCCGTAAAGGCATTCAGATCGTCTCATGTTTATGAATCAAGATTATTTGACACAGTTTATACCCTGGATATTGTTGAGTTTTGTTTGCGATGTTCCGTGTTTAATCATTCCTTTTGAAGAAATATTTGCTTAGGTACAATACGTTGATAAATTTTGTTCTATCATGTTGGTATATAACCTGAAAACATTAAATACAAAAACTGTATGCAGGATGATAGATCATATACTGTTCATGAATCAATTTTTTCTGTGACCAGACAATCGACGTTGTGCGAAATACCCTTCCACAAATTCTCGTTGTAGCTTATGCCAAAATGCCATATTGTTTGAACTTCTTGCTTTATTTTTTTTCTTTTTTAGCTGATTTTGGTAATTTTTATTAATTAAGATATTATAGGTAATTTGTTCTCTATCAGCCCTCACAAATATTTCGGTATATGGAATTCCAAATATTTTGATTAAATCTGCACTGAAGTGACACAAATTGTCGAAATGAGCATTTTCAGAATTCAAATTAACAACAACTTCGGTATTTTGTTATTTATTACCACTGGACCGATGCCTCTGCTGGTGGACTGTTAGTCCCTGTGGGTGTTCACCAACCCAGTAGCCAGTACTTTGGTGATGTGCCGAAAACCGTTTTGTCTGTGACAACGCTAATATGGTTTTAATAGACAAATTTTTGTTTCAACGTTATTTCTGTTGTTATGGACAAAAAAACCTGTCAAATCGTTGAAAGAATTAACTGGTCGTTTTTTAAATGTTTGCGTTGTCGCAGGTACAAGTTTACTGTTACAACCCTGCAAAAGATTGTGTCAGTCAAGAAATGTTTGAAGTAGTCAATATGTATTTTTCGTGGATAAATGTGTTTTACTCAACCACATAAGTGTTGTAAGAAACAAAATTTAACTTTGACAGAAAAAAAATTGCCTGACACAACGTGTTCAGTCATTTTCAGTCATTTTGACACTCATTATAGTCATATTTTGTCTTTCACAAATTTAAAGGGACTGTCACTGGTATTTACAGTCATTTCTATCAGTCGTGAGGCTACAATTAGGTGAACGGTCAACTCTTGTAACAAAAATCTAAAAAATACTTAATTTATATTTGACATAGAAAGCAGTAAAAAGCAGGAAAAAAATCATATTTAATCGTGAAGAACCGTATCTGGCAATAATGTTTTCAGAGGTTTTTAAGATTTAAATGAAATATGTACGATATTTAATCATAACACAAATGTCCACCACATACGATTTTGTTAACTTCGTATCATTCGCCATACTTAAGAGCGATTGTTGTTTTTGTACTATAGGCGCTCTTTATCATTATTATCGTTTCAGCAACTTTGTTGCAACTACTGCCGAGATATATTTCTTGTAAACATGTATTCTGTCGGAATTTACAAAAAAAAATCAAAAATGTAAAATGGAAGTTTCGCAAATATTTTGAATTTAGGCAGACGATTATGGTATTTTTGAGGGATTTGCAACCGTTTCAGTGCGTCCTTATTTAAAGATTAATAAAACTTTTGTTTAATCGTCATCAAGTAATATTATAAACATTTATAAATTTATGTTTTATTTATAATTTTATCCCTTAATGCAGAACTTGGCATTTCTTGAACATCCATATATTTGGAACAAGAACAAAATATGAGGGGAGAAACTACTGTCAGGGTAAACATTAACACTACACAGTAAACTGTAAAAAGGATTGCTCATTATTTTAGCCAAACGAGGAGGAATCTGGTACAAAACTGGTTCAAAGACGCTGATAAGACGAAGATAGTAATTTCTTCATTTCCATTCAAGTTTCGTTTTTTGTGGGTTGAAAATGTTCCTCGTGGATTTCTTTGTTAGTTGAAAACGATTTTTTACCCATATGTTGAATAACAACGTAAGATTCGTTGGTAGAAAATATCTGTTCCTTGCTCCAACGTTGGATGACGTCATTTTTCCTCCTGGTGACCCCAGATGACCTCGTCTTAATGACGAGTTAAATCCGGAATGGAAACGATGCTCAACCCATGTATAGGATCTTATATAAGATAAGATTAAATATCGGGATATATATTACAAGTGTAAGAAATGTCGTATTTTCTCGAATTGAGCGTAACGAAACGAGAGGAAGGAAAGACGTAGAATTTCTTACACGAGTGTATGATATCCTGATTTTTTATTTTGATCGAATCCAAGTTCCTAATTCTTCCGTAAAATACGTCAAAAACATCTGGAAACCTCTACTGTGCGAGTAACGTTGTCACCGTTTGAGTTTACCTTACACTGTGACGTCAGGTGTTTTATGGCGTTTAGTCATGGTTACGATTGTTGTATCACAAAAATGAACCTAATGATTGGTCATTTACCCATGGGAGACGAGATCGCGTGCATCGATCACTCATGGGTCGTCGGTCAATGTAAACCAAAATTTACGGAAGAATGAAGTCATCTAGCGAAGCAATTTTCACAAGAACTCCTATTATTAAAATAAGTCGCAACTTTTTGGCATTTCACGATGGATTTTATCTTAAGATGTTTTTGAAAATGGCTGGGAGCCTTCTGAATAATTATTTTCAATGAAAAAAATCTTTGGCATTACTTTTATCACAAAAGGTATTATATTCGCCTAGACAGAAGAGTATTCGAATCGGATCTGAATGTATTCCTTATATATAGATTATATAGCTTAAATGTACAGCAACTTTCAATCAATCAATCTATCTATCAATCAATTATTGGGAATGATTAATACTTTCATGATGGCAAAGTATCCATACAAAATAATGAGATCTGTATCTGTTAGCCAATTGACAATTATAGTGTTTTCAAGCAAATCTCAAAATAAATAAAACTAGTTTACTCAACTCGCTGTCGGATCTAGAGGAGGTTGAGGTGATATGGGTCTGGAATTTTTTTTTATTTGATGCAAAATTTAGACAAATTGATAAAAATGGCAATAATGGCATGAGACCCTATTGGACTTAATTTTTAGGCTGGATTCGATTCATTTAAAAAGTGCAATCTACAAAATTGTTTTATTATTTCATTCTTTTGAAAACACCAGAGCCAATGAGACAATGTACTTTGAACAATCTAGAGTAAGTTGAAATTGAAGCAATTAAAATAATGATTGCAGTTCCCGTAAAATTTGTGAAGTATTGCGTGAACGTTTTGTTAGTTCTGTTGGAGGATTGTTTGATGATCTTTACTGGTCAATTTGAAAATGAATGGGATTTTAGATAAATCTAATTGATATTGTTAGAAAACTGAAAAGAAGTAATTAAAGCAATAACAATTGAAAGGTTGATGATTTCGTTTTTGAGATATAAGATTAAAAATTTGTGGAATAACGAACTCCTCATTTTTTAAAAAATTTATTTGTACACGGTAAAAATGTGGAAATGTAAATATGTAGAAACAAAAAAGCAAAGAAAAGAATGTAAACACAGAAACAGCTAAATCGATTCAAGAGAAGGCAAAAAGAAAACAGAAAGTGAAAGTGAAGTCATTTCACGTATTTTCGTCATCGCCTTTTCGCATTTTAGGTTTCACGTTTTTGCGTTGTCTCCTTTTGGAAAGTGACAGGAGAAAAAAATCCGCCAAACAAGTGATATAGAAATAGATGTAGCGAATAGACTTAAACTTATTATGGCTTTTAGTAGTTAGAACATTTTAGACAAATATTCTTTGACCTCAATATGGCCACATTAAATCCATTGGATTGCGTAAAATTTTCCCTAATGAATTTAAATATTGATACATATTTCAATTTATCGCTTGACATAAGCTGCGGTGCATAAAAACGGCACCAAAAAAATGCTTCAAAAATTAATGAAGTCTACCTTGAATCAATTATCATTTAAATCATCCATAGAGAGAACTGTGTACAGTATAAATAATATATAATTTTTCATTTATCTAAAATCAACTTATAAGATAGAAACAATTAGCAGTATAAACATAGTAACAAATATATAGAATACTTGACATATATCCCTTGTGACCTAGACATTTTGGGGATTAAATTTTCCCTAGGCGCCCAGAAAGAAAACATTTACAATTAAACCAAACATTAACTTAATTGTCTTCTTTATAATATATTTTATTAAATAGTCTCTTTGTCTGTCCATGTTTCTGTGCTAAGTCTTATCGTCCAATCAAATCCATATCTGCTTTTTTTATTTAAGAAGCATGCAAAAAACACTTAAAAATATATGTTTGACGTCCGCTTCATATAATCGGACGTCATCAACGTCAGATCGTGATGTTTTAACGTGTTTTAAAACCGAGAAGAACATACCATGTTTAGTTGCATCTATAATAACAACTAACAAAATACCGAAGTAACTGAATTTATTTTCTGCATATGCTCATTTCGACACCTTATATCTCGTCAGTGCAGATCAATCCAAAACATTTGGAAGTCCATTGACCGAAAAACGTGTTAAAGCTGATAGAAAACAAATAACCAAAAGGATCTAAACAGAAAAGTCAAAATTCAGCTAAGGACAGAGGAATGCACGAGGGAGATACTCCTTAGTTTTAAACAAAATTTTGTTAAATTTAGATATTGCAAAAAAAAAAAATCGGTTTTTGGGTCAGTACCGAAGTACTGACTACTGGGTTGTTAAATACCTTCGGGGACTAACAGTCCACCGACAGAGGCATCGGCTCAGTGGTAATAAATAACAAAATACCGAAGTAACTGTGATTTATTTTTTGAATATGCACATTTCGACAACTTATGTCTCATCAGTGCAGATCACACCAAAACATTTGGAATTCCATTTACCGAAATACGTGTTAAAGCTGATAGAGAACAAATAACCAAAAAGGATCTAAATAGAAAAGTAAAAAATCAGCTAAAGACAGAGCTATGCATGAGGTAGATACTCCTTAGTTTTAAACAACATTTTGTTAAATATAGATATGGCAAATTTTAATAAAATCGGTTTTCGGGTCAGCACCGAATTACTGACCACTGGGTTGGTGAATACCCTCAGGGACTAAGGTTATAAACAGTGTTTCATCGTTAGTTTCATATAGATGAGGGAAATAACAAAATTACCGAACAGAATTGTCAAGAACCGAAGCACAAGAGGCAAAAAACACCAAAAAATTCGTCGATCGCAATGGTCCTGACTTGGTACAAGCATTTGAAAAGAAATGATGAGTTAAACCGGTTTTTGGCGGGACAAACATGCCATGCTATTGCGGCACAGTGTCAACAGCAATTGCTATTGAAAAGTCGTAGACAGTTAAAAGAAATGGTCTTTCAAGTATTGAGTAAAAATGATTCTTTTATTACAGTTCGGGCCAAAACTTCACATTTTTCCACAAGGAATTGATATCTATTGAAAACTTTTTTAAATGATCGTATGAGACGGACAAATATTTAAGCATTGATTAATAAGGCTGTCACTAAGATAACTATGTTAAATGATAAAGTCTATATAATTTGTGCTTGCTTTCGCGTAACAAATTAACTGAGTGAGAAACATTAACTATTTAAGCTGGAGAAGTTGGAATATTACTGTTCATATTAGCGAAATTGATATTTTTTAAATAAAAATCGTCCCCTTTGTCCTGAATTTTAGTTCTAACATGACCTTTTTCGTCAAATTCTAGATGGAATTCCAAAAAAAATGTAGATCTAGTAATTTCTTTTATTTTCTATCTATAGTTCTGGAGATGATTCAGTCATGATTATGTCCCAGGGTAAAACTTGAGACGAATATAACGTTCTTTTCCATGTTTCTACTTTTCACATTGAATATAGCATAAGCAGAGTACTGATGGACTTGGCACAAGTCTGCGTGCTTTGTTTTCTTTGCTTAGTCTTTTTTGCTGCCATCCCGTATTACTATATTGAATGACGAACGTTGTACACAGTCAAGCATGCTAATGAAATCACTTTTGGATGTTCCAAATTAATACAACTTCAAAAGATTTTTTTACCATTACGCAGTTATAAGAAAGGGCAATCATACCCAATGACAAAACGTTCAAAGAACGCAATCTTTGTTAATACTTTTTTTAGACGTAATAGGTATATTTCATTGTTGAAACATCCAACGAAAAGTCTAAAGTCTGTTTCCCTTCCTTTAGATAATGGAAATTTTAAAATTTGTATTTGAAAACAAATTTCTCTGAAGTTTTGCATGTAGTTCAATAATGATCATACATAACTGAAAAACGACACTGTTACGGTAAAAAATGTGCAAAGATCGCTGTATACATGTGAATTTCCTTGCTTTGGTAAGACGAATGAAAAATTCTAAGTGATGGATTTTTCTATTTTGAGGGCGAACAGGCAGGTAATTTTAATCGATGGGCAAGATACATTTGGTTTTAATACTAGATTACCTGTCAACAGGTAAAAGGTGACATTACGTATGTCAGATTAGTCCATTTTCGGTGACAATCGAGCTTTCCGTTTGAATATAATAAATATTTGCTGTTTTTCCTCAAAAGTATAAGATTTGTTAATGAATCATTACCGAATTTAGAAGTGTGCGATATTTTTACATAGTCGTGCAAAATTTTGAGCCGAAATATACAGCAATACAGTCAGAAGAATGAAAAATCCATTATCTAAACAAAGTGAAACAGAGTTAAATCAAAACATAAAATGTAACATAATCAAAAATTACTCATTGAGATTTTAAATAAGTTTCCAATGAGTCGAAATGTATGTGGTATGTTTATTGTTATCAATGTTTCCAACCTGAGTATTTTCAGATATTCTACAACATGCGCAAAACGTATTTGATATATTTTCGGACGTGATCACTTTTTGGCTACACCGTGTTGTTTGACAGGGTAATCTCTTCAGTGCAGATCAGATCAAAACATTAGGAAAAACACCCCGTCCAAATTTGTAAAATCTGATAGAGAACAAATAACAAAAACAATCTAAAAAAAAACGATATCAGCTAAGACAGAGCTATGCAAGATTGGGATATTCATAAGTTTTTTAACTTCTAAGCAAAGTTTTCCTAAATTTAGATATACAGCTTTTCTTCCTTCAATATGCTACTGTCTTCACGTCAGTGATGTCGTAATTTGAATTGGCACACTTAAGAAACGACGGTGTCATTGGGCAATCATTCATCTTAAATTCAGCTATTAAAATTTTTATGTTTCATTAAATGAATTTAATAGAACATATAAAGTTTTCCACATTTTAATTTATTTGGAACACACTCCAACCGTTCCAGCTGATTGTCAGTTTTGCTATTGGTAATTGCTTATTTCCAGAAGTCTGTCAGTCGTTTTACATGCTGATTATGGTTTATTTGTCACAATATTCTCCCTTATCAGTTTCTTTAACATTTGTTCGACCCGTAATAGATTTCTTTGATCTGGTATAATTCTTGAAAAATCAACATTTCTATTCTTAATCAGTTATCTATTGATAGATATTCCTTATGTCTGAAACGGCATTTACCACCTTTCATTTTTATCAATCAAGATTATTTGACACAGTTTATACCCTGGATATTGTGGAGTTTTGGGCCTTACCGCAGTAAGACTCAATAAGGTTGCGTTGTTCCGTGTTAAATCATTCCTTTTGAAGAAATATTTAATTAGGTACAATACGTTGAAAAATTTTGTTTCTAAATATTTGTTTGCCCATGTTCGTATTTAACCTTGAAACATTAAATAACAAAGCTGTATGCAAGATAATAGATGAAATACTGTTCATGAATCAGCTTTTCTGTGTACCGACAATCGACCCTTTGAGAAATGCACTTTCACAATCTCATGGTAGCTTATGCTGTTATTTTTTAAATTTTTTATCTATTTATTATTATTTTTCATTTTTATTTTTTTTTACATTAAACATGGATTTAAAGGAATAGTGCATGTATGAACAAAACAATTTGCCGCAAGACAGATAATTTTTCTAGTGACCAACCTGAATTCAAATTTAATGTTCTCTTTTTTTTTTTACAGAATCACAATTTGCATATTTAGATAACTGCTTCATTTTTACTAGCCAAGTAGTCGGTTTATCTACCTGTAAACCGATTTATTTGGAAACTTGAAATAACTAATTTCTATAACCTGTGTTTAAAATAAAGGAGTGTCTCACGAGTTAAAAGCTTTGACCTTAGCTGATTGAATCATTTAGTTATTCTCTATAATTGTTTTCTGCATTGGGTTTGTGGCTTTTATCTTTCTGCACAGGAAAGACATAAGTTACCGTCCGCAGAAATTAGATTTTGTAATTTGTTGAGTCTCACCATCTATTCAAAACCTCTACGTTTTCCCCGATTTCGACTACCAATTCTGACATTTTTTTAGATTGACTCACTTACAGTATGACGGGTACTGTTGACAGAGAAGGACATGCTTACCCTTTCGGAGCACCTGATGTCACTCTCAGTTTCTCTGGAGTTCATACTGTGAGTGCCTTTGTTTTGAATGTTGTGATTTCTATTTCTGTGCTTTGTATCTGTCTAATTCATAGTTTTCTGTGTCAGAGTCATTGTTTTCTGTGTCAAAGTCATTGTTTTCTATGTTCTCGTTTTGGCCATGTCTTTGGACTTCGATTTTTGTAAATTCAACACCTTTGTTCCTTTGGTATTCTACTGCCGTTGTTTGTCTACCAGGAGTCAGAAGTCACCTCGTCCGATCATATGATTTTGTTTCTATATATTTAAATCACATAAGAACTAAAAAAAAACAAAACAAAACAAAATTCAAACCAAAGAGGCATTGAATAAACAGAGTGGCTTTATATACAGGATCCTACACCTTTTCAAAGAAACAAACTTGTGATCTGAATCAATCAGATCATTTCCAATTCCCAGTTTTAACGCCTTTAATTTAAATATTTTATACTTGAATAAGTTATCAGTTTCCTCATTGTTGTAAGAAAATATTTTTTGAAATGTCTATATTTCAGCGTTTAATGGTATAAATATGTTCTTTGTAAGAGGAAAGAGTGTGACTGTTATTCTATTATTTTTAGAAATCACAGAATCAAAGATGATGCTAACAACACAAGCAATGGGAGAATACCTCTGTGTTGGGGACCAGATCGCCTTGTATTCCGTAGAAACAGAGGGATATACATACAGTGTACAGTCAAGGTAAGAATGTTAGGTTCTACATCGCTCTGCTATGCACTGTATGTTCACTTATCTGTTCTCACGGGAAGTGCAGGTAAATAGATAAAAAGATACTAGTATACTAAGAGGCAAAAACGCACTGTTATCCACAGAAACAGGATATAAAGTGCACAGTCAAGGTAAGTAGACAGAAATATATGATAGGGGACCAGATTGCTCTGTACCCCATAGAAACAGATTGATACACAGTACAGTCAAGGTGAGGAAACAGACAGGCGTCTTCGGGGACCAGATAACTCTGTATTCCGTAGAAACAGAGATATACATTCAGTGTGTAATGTAGCTTAGGAGATAGACAGACGTCTTCTAGGACCAGATCGCCCTGAATTCCATAAAAACAGAAAGATTATACATACATTGTAAAGTCAAGCAAAGGTGATAGACAACCAGATCTCTCTGAATTCCGTAGAAACAGAACGACATACATATAGTGTACAGTCAAAGTATGGAAAATACATCTGTGTTCGTGGACCAGATCACCCTGTATTCCATACAAACAGAGGGATATACATACAGTGTATAGTCCAGCTAAGAAGACAGAGAGATGTCTTCGGGGACCAGATCACTCTGTATCCAGTGGAAACAGGATATACATACAGTGCACAGTCTAGGTAATTAGACAGATGTGTTCGTGGACTAGATTGTCCTGTATTCCATAGAAACAGAGGAATATACATGCAATGTACAGTCAAGGCAAGTAGATAGAAGGATATGCTATGGGGTCAGATCTCTGTATTCCGTAGAAACAGAAAGATATACATACAGTGTACCGTGAAGATAAGTACACTGACAAACATTTTAGGGGACCAGATCTCTGTATTCTGTTGAAGCAGAAGGATAAACCTACACTGCATTGTCAAGATAAGAAGATAATCAAACATATTAGGGGACCAGATCTCTGTATTCTGTAGAAGCAGAAGGATAAACATACACTGCATCGTCAAAATAAGAAGATAATCAAACATATTAGGGGACCAGATCGCTGTATTCCGTAGAAGCAGAAGGATAAACATACAGTGCACCGTCAAGATAAGAAGGTAGGGACCAGATCTCTGTATTCCGTAGAAGCAGAAGGATAAACATACAGTGCACCGTCAAGATAAGAAGATGGAAAAGTATTTAGGGGACCAGATCTTTTTATTCCATAGAAGCAGAAGGATATACATTGTACATACACTGCACCCTCAAGATAAGTAGATAGACATTTTGGGGGCCAGATCTCACCATACAATAAAAATAATAATAACAGATTTATATATTTACAGTATTCAGACAAGGTTAGTTGATATATAGACATGTTGTGTACAAGATTGCCCTTCATTCTGTAGAAATAGGAGGGATAAACTTAAGAAAACAATCAATGTAAGAAATTTTTCATGTCGCTTTATACAAAATATAACGGCATACTATAATACAATTTGTTCATTAATGGAAATACAAAGAAAGACATAAATTAGCATGCACTATATATTAGAAAATTGTATTGTCTTATTTCAAGGCTATTGATAGAATGGATGAGTTAGTAATTTACTCCAGACATCAATCTCAAGAGCCATTAACGTAAGATCAAACAGAGGGCTATATACTAAACCCAATATGTTATTACAATGATGTATGACTGATAAAAATACAGTAATCATTCTATGGTCAATAAAACCATATTTTTCTTAGTATTTGCTTTATGTATAATATTTGCCGGAACTTCACAGAAACATCGAACGTCATTAGTGATTATCTCCCCTTTGTACAGTGTACCGTGACTATTTATCTTATCGTTAATACGATTATTTAGTCCTAAAACTATATTTAGATTCCAATATCTTTATTTAATGACGTCTTTTCACGAGAATAGTCACTGCTTTTTTAACTTCGTCACTACCAATTCAGGGTTAGGACACTCTTTGTCAATTGATGTTATGTTTGTTGACGACCCCGCATCTATGAGTAATGATTTCCTCTCAAACCGATGTTAGGGGCCGTCTTGAACTTATAAGGTACGAGCTAAGCTAATCGCTGATGTCCACATGGTGACTTCGAGATAAAGATCAACAATAAAAGCATTGTTCCATTGCTTAATCTATGATTTATTTGTAAAGACTCTGTCTCATCACTCTCATGTGCATTTATTCTATATCTATTGCACACTTGGCTTTTTAAAACAAAAAATACCACAGAATTTAATGAAAAATACCCACTATTTTAATAGAAAAGAGAAAAATGATAAAAAAATGAAAACAAAATTTAGTATCTCCACATTCATACAGCAGCACCTCCACATTTACATCTTCATAAATAGGCATTTTTTAACGAAGAAATAAACAAGCAGGCCTACAGTACAAACTGCATGAACTAGAAGAAAACTTAACATTCTCTGCCTTAATTCACTACCAGTTATGCGTCCAATGTTTAAGTAAAATTTTAGATGAAGCAAATATCGCACATGTTAAATACTAAGACTTAAAAATTCCAAAAGGACGAATTAATTTACGGTAACGATCACTAGTCTTTTATCAGAGTCTGGTAGGAAGTGAAAGAAAGAGGAGGTTTAACAGTAAGTTAGAGAGACCGACTTTTCTAGCTGTCTACGCATTTCGAAGAGAAAATCTCAATAAATTGCAGCTTTGATAGTATTCAAGACATGCCAGATAAAGGTGAAAAATAAACAACAACAGGAAACCGTAAGGAAATAAAAAACAGGATTTCTAAACTAAAGTTAATCAACATGTAATTATATAAGTTGACAAGACCAACTTCATTGTAAAGATCTGATAAAACAATGACCAAAATCCGTTTTATAAGTGTAATAACAATTAGTTTTTTTGGGGCACAGTTTGTAACCTTTGGGGTGCAGTTATTTTAAAGTCTTATTTAAACTGAACAAATGTTGTTTTTTTAAGTTATTGTAATAATGAAAAGTTAAATAAAACAAATCATTGAAAATGCGTTAAAATTTCTTTTTGATATTGGTTTACAGAGTAAATAATAAATTTTTATATGCATTTTTTAGCCTGTAATTTATTCTTTTAAGATAATTGATTTTCTAATGAAAATTTCAGTTTATCTAAGCATGACATTTAAAAATTTGTGCTTCCCCTCCAAAGGAACGTACAAAAACGCACAAAGGCGACATAAAAACTAGAAAATATATCCAGGGGATCTTGAACGCGTCATAACGTATATATGAAAGTAAAACATTGTTCATTACAGCTGTATAATATCTCTATTAATATATAGTGATGTTTATTTCAAATCACTTGGGCAGCAGTGGTCAATTTATACAGATAAAAAGTGATGAACTCCCCTAATCAATTCATTATCACATTTTTATATGATATTTATGGACATTAAGAGAAATGATGGGTTAAAGTTATCTATAATCAATGAGACTGTAATTTATATGTTGGACAACATTAGATTTGCGTGTAGTAGAGTCTAAAAGTGACAGTTCTTACAACCAAATATAATTAGTATATCATTGCAAAAATCGAAAAATAATCTCATACACACATCAACAAAAATATTTTATTCTTTGTTTTTTTTATGTCGCCCAAAAACGAAGTCTAGGTGACATGTTGTTAATCTATTTTTCCTCTCCTTTTATCTCTTCTTCTTCTTTTTCTTCTTCTTCTTCTTCCAATAAGTTATTTGAAAATTGTTCAATGAAATGATTTCAAACTTTGCACACAGTTGGACCACAAACTGAAGTTATATAATGTGGGTTTAAAATTTTCAAAACGGCTGCCATTTTCAATATGGCCGCCATTCTATACTAAAACTTGAGGATTCAATATCTCAGCAACTGTGTTTTAATTTGTATAAATGTTTAAAAATTTGAGAAGAAGGAATTATTCGGAGAAAAAATTCAAATCATCTGCCATTTCATTTCAAAGATGCCCGCCAAAATACTTAAAACATTTCAACTTTGTTGATTTCAACGGAAATAAATCTTTGTCGATTTCAACGGAAATTACTTTCTAAGTTGATTTCTATGGTGTGAATGGGATGGAATAATCGAATTTGTTGTTTGGGTGTCATCTGTTGTTGCTCGCAATTGCAAATCTAGTTGTATGATTTTTTTTAATTTGTCCGCAGTAACTTTTCATAAGTATGTAGTTGCAAAAAGAAAGTTTGACTCCGTATCAAAGAGTATGAGACCTTTTACTAATTTGCTTATATCAATTGATCTATTATTTTCCAGAATGTTTGAAATTTTTTGTCCCTGTCTCTTTTTCTGCCTGATTGCCAATTGCCTGTAAATTTGAGCAGACATTGATTCTGAACCGATCTGTTTCGCTTTCTTCTTATGAAAAGTATTCCAACTGTCAAGTGTCTGTTATAGTATACTAATTATTATACAGTCAAAATAACTGTAAACACCTATAATGGCAGAAAACTACAATCACATTCTACAATCCACATGGGAACAGCACCAGAAAAAAACACATAACAGACTATAGACAGACGTAAATAACGATAGGAACTCTCGATAGCCGGACTTGGTACAGGCACTAGCAAAAGCCAGCGGTAAGATTAAACCGGTTTGTGGGTAACGAAACCTCCCCTTATTCTATCCCGTTTCTTCGTAGTATAATAAACATATGAATAAAAGCCAATGGAGGTAGACCACTACCTTGAAAAGAATATGACAAGACGTAATTTAGAAAGATGGGTCAAAGAGTGCTCCCCACTAAACTGCCCGCTAGGCTCAAGGAACCTAGTCTGCTGGTAAAACACTGAGCTTCACTCAGTAAAAAACTCTATTTTTGATTTTATGGTTTACTCGGATCTTATTTTACATCGCTTTGCTTGAATTACCATTTTCATGGAACTCATTTCTGTCGGTGAAAAGTAGTAGAAGGGTCTACCTTAAACCACAAAACTTCAAAAAGGAAAACCAGGAAAATGAAAAACCAAATGATTCTTGCATTTCAAAATCCGAAATGGGATAGACCTATACGTGAAATTCATTCATATAGGTTGAAATCGTGCATCAAGCTTTAAGTTGTGAAAAGTTGCATTTAATGCACTCCAGTGGTTTTTTTACTCTATTTGCTTTGATTTTTTTGTCACAAAACATCTATAATGAAGTTTTACGATATTTTTCAAACTGTTCTAACTGTGACAATGCTTGTGAATTATATTTCATTAGACATAGCATTTATTAATTTAGACAACATCGGGTTCGATAATTTTAATATGATTATATATAAATGATATCAATCGATGTTTCTTAGTTACTGAGTTTTTAATCAAATTTAGATGTCAGCTTTTTATTTATATACTTGCATTCCATTATACAATTTACATTAGATAGCTTCCTCATTTCTACGAAAACTAGATGAAATGTCTTAAATCGAGTTAAATAAATTTTGCAATGTTTGAAAGCGAGGCTTTCACTGTTATTAGTAATTTGACTATGAATGGTGGGAAACGAAAATGTAGGCTTAAATGCAGTTATAGTAACACTTTTCTTCAAAATGTCTTATCATATTGTTTGAAAATTGACGATTCCCGATCAAAGTAACATGTTGAATTCTGATCGGACAGTCATTTCGTACCTATAGAACCCCAGCTTCATTTTAGCCATTTTCGCATGAAATTCTAGAGTCTGGAAGGAATGAAAGTCGTTTTCTATCAAAGCTTTAAACGGATTTATTGTTTCATACTTATTTTTCGTTAATACAATGGTTTCAATGTGCAGGTACTTACACGCTCTTACAAGTCATCATGTTATGCACTCAATATACATAACATACAAGTTCACCCAGAATGACATTTTAAGAGCTAATGCTATCGAGCTTATTGAAAAAAAAATCCCAAATACTGCATGTGAGATAGTTCTTAATGTCACTGAGTGGGTGATCAAACCACTGAGCAAACAGACAGCATTTACTAGAAATATGCACCGTGGGCATTATATGTTTTAATGCAATGAACTGAATGAAGTATCCAATGAATCATGGTAGCCGTGAATAAATATATAATTTCTGCGAATGTAACTGCATTATTTTTGTGTGATGTAGTTTTAGTATGAGTGAAAAATACTATCTTTAAAAAGGAACCATACAAATTAGGAGTAAATAACAAAATACCGAAGTTACTGTAAATTTAATTTCTGCATATGCGCATTTCGACAACTTATGTCTCTTCAGTGCAGATAACATCAAAACATTTGGAAACTCATATACCATAACATGTGTAAAATCTGATAGAGAACAAATAACCAATAGAATCTTAATAGGAAAACCAAAAATCAGCTAAGGACAGAGCTTTGCAAGAGGGAAATACTATGTGTTCATTTGATTTATACAAATTGGAAGAAAAGCGTCTGCAAATATACTGTCTTGTTACAGACAAAATAAAAGAAGCAAGGAAAAAAAATCCTATAAAAACCCCAACGAACCAATAAAAAACAGCCAACCAAATTTGTCATTATTGAGTAAACACTGAATAACCAGTCAAAATTTCCAGGCTTTTATGTTTTTCAGAGCTTGAGTCTGGTACAAAACACAAATTAAAAAAAAAGTAAAGACAGTGAGTGAAAATTACAATAACGTAAACAACGATTGGAACTCGGTACAGGCGGGCTTGGTTACGGCACTAACAACTCTGTCTCTCTCTGTTGACAGATGTTTCTTGCATTTAATATTTTCCATTTTTTATACAAAAAGCATATCCATCACTGCTATAAGTTGTAATGGAATCTAAAATGATTATGATGTATCAGAATTATAACTTTCTGTATGATCAATATTTTCTGTAATCATCTCCTGACAGAAAGGTTTGTCTAAATGATGGATTACAAATAAATGTCACTCAATTTTAACTATAGATTACAACGATTTACTATATTTATCAATCATGTTATTTATTACAATTTTAGAAGAATTGTTTTATTTATTAGATCCGTGATCTTTTTAATTTTCCAAAGTTTATAAGCACACACATACACAAAACACAACCTGTTGAATGTTGGCAAAAGCAAAAAGGCAATAGTTCATATCAATAGCAATATAAGAATATGGGGTGAAGAACACGAGAAAAAGTCTTTATAAATACACTTTAAAAACAATGGAACGACGCTTTTATGGTTGTTCTTCATCTTGAAATAACCATGGGGCCTTGTTTATTCCTCATAGTGAGTGTAAGATGGCCCCTAGCAGCATTTTAAGTTTGGTTGTTTGTGCTCTGTCGGCTTTGGTGTGTTTTTCGGTTGATGGACTTCCAGGTGTTTTGGTTTGGTCTTCGCTGGTGGGACATGGGTTGTCGAAATGCGTATGTGCAGAGAATTTCGGTGTTTTGTTATTTATTTCCACTGAGCCGATGCCTCTGCTGGTGGACTGTTAGTCCCCCAGGGTCAGTACTTCGGTGCTGACCCGAAACCGATTGTGTTCAAACTTGCAATATCTAAATTTTGCAAAATTTTGTTTGAAGATGGGGATTGTCTCCCTCGTGCATAGCTCTGTCCTTCGCTGAATTTTGTCTTTTCTATTTGGATCCTTTTGGTTGTTTGTTCTTTGTCGGCTTTGACGTGTTTTTCAGTTGATGGACTTCAGGGTGTTTTGGTTTGGTCTGCGCTGGTGGGACATGGGTTGTCGAAATGCGCATGTGCAGAGAATGGATTGGCAGTGGCTTTGGTGTTTTTTATGTAAGAGGAGTTGAACAACGCTGCATCCACGTTTCTCTTTATCCATGGATTCGCCTTTAAGAAACATAAAATTAACTGTCAAATCAATCTTATACAAAGCCTCTCTCCATTATCTGTTATTCTACATATGGGTTGTTGTTTTTTTTTCTCCAGATGATTTACGTCAAAAAAGTATACTGGAAAATCCGTATTTCGATTTTTGATTTTGTTTAATTCTATAAAAATGCAATCTTGCTTTCAATACTGTGGCGAAGGCAATAGAATTGCTTTTCACCTCTTTTCCAGAACACTTTCCCTTTCTGTGCAATAAAGTTAAATAGTTTTGTGTTGCTAGATATCAGCATTATATCAACACTACATTCCACATCACTTACTGAATTTCAACTATCTTCTCGTCACGTATAATTCAATTCCATTTTATCACTTTCTCCTTTTAAAATAATGATATAATGGCAGCGAGTGTCTTTTTTTCAAAATGCTAAATAATTCAATATTTTCCTATTTTTATCAATATTTTCAAAACTTGTAAAATTTACTAATGATTCGATTTGTCAGTTCTTCTTTGCCACTGCTTCTTAATCCGGTAACGTATGTATTTTAAGATGTAAAGATTTTGTAAGAAAATGGAAATTCTTACCTTTGTCTTGAACGAGTGAATGGAATTCACACTTTTTTCAATTTTCATAGAAATTAAGCACGTCCACATTTACATGACATTTTTTCAGACAATATGAAATCAAAAATACCAAATAAAATGTAAAACAGCATTATTATGGCATACGTATTGGATTTTTTTCTCATATTTATTTCGTCCTCCGATTTTCTCAGTGTGGCCTTAAGCTGTTTTGTCGGAATAGTGCATATAAAACAAACAGCGAAATACGATTCAGAAACAAGCCAAAAGGTGCTGATGTCAATATATAGCGTTGAAATAGGACGATTTCAAAATCTATAAATGTATTTAGCGTGCAATGATAAGGCTAAAATGGATAAAATTAGAAAAAAATGTCTACCTCAAGTGATAAACGTTTGGCTTTTTGTTAAAAAATTCTGATCTTTGAGAAAGTTCTCCCTATTCTGATCTGACTTTGAAATATCTGAGTCAAACAATGAAAGGATATGGAGTAAATACATTAGACAAAGCCTACACATGCATGGTAAAACCAAGCAATGGAATAACGCTTTTATCGTTGTTCTTCATCTTGAAGTCACCATGAGGTTGCTCATAATTCATAGTAAGCTGAAGACGACCATTTGCACCGGTTTGAGCAGAATCTATTGCTAGATCTCGAACAATGCTACATTAATGTCAATGCAATTAAATCGATAAGTTGCATGCATGTGGTTGTTTAAGCGTCGTGATTGTTTTCTATTGGTCTTTTGCCGGGAAACGGATGACGACAGTAGTAAGAAGAAGTTTTCCAGTTAATTATGTTTTGTTGACGATTAATAAGAGCCACGGAAGTAGCTTTGTTCTACATCTAGCAATTGCTTGGTTTTACCATGATTTTGTAGAGACTTTGTCTCTTGTGCATTTACTCGATATCATTTCATTGATTTACTCGATATCATTTCATTGATTTACTCGATATCATTTCATTGATATCATATCATTTTATTTCTCATGATTTCAGGATCGTCGACAAATATAAAATTAACTGCTTCAATCAAATTAAGTATTTAATGTATATTTACTGGACAATATCTTAATAAATAGTCACACAGTTTAGGGAATCATGAAAAGTATGAAATGGACAGACGTTTCGGGCAAGTTGTGCCAAAGACACCTACTTCTACATCACAACATGGTATTCAGAATCTGACCTAGTCTTGAACCAATATTAGGTTAGGTTAGGTCTGCTGTGGATTCTGGCTCTTTGCCACTTTGTCAGCCTCTCTGTCTTCTGTATGTATATTTATTGCAGTATGACTTCCGGGATTGACCTTTATTTGAAGATGAGCTTTGGGGTCGAATTTTAGATCTTGATGTTCCCAGTATTTGTCTAATAGGATTTCAAATTGCCTCACATCTGTTGCCTCCATTAGTGATTGAGGAAGATTGTTTCACCCTTCCACTACTCTGTAAATGAAGGAGTATTTTTTCAAGTTTATTTTACTAAATTTCTACTTGATCTTTTTATTGTGTCCCCCTGTCCATTGAATTGTGATCTAAATCAAATATACCTTGTGTTACCTCTTTATCATGCACTTCCATTAAAATATCTAACACCCCTTAGTCGTCTATTTAATCAAAGTTTTTAGCGATGGGATTTGATTGGTTGCTCTTAATTCTCTGTACATTTTGTATAGTGTCTACATCTTGTGCTTTGTATGGGGACCAAACCGCTGCAGCATACTTTAGACGAGGTCTAACAAAAGCTTGAAATAAGCATCTAAAATTATGTTCATAAAGAAAGACCAAACCGCTGCAGCATACTTTAGATGAGGTCTAACTAAAGCTTTAAATAACTATCTAAAATTATGCTCATGAAGAAAGGTGAAATGATATTCTAATCAGACCCGTTATGTTATTAGCCTTGTTGACTTTTTGTTGTATATGTTCCGAAAAACTCTGCTGATTATCGACCAAAACACCTACATCTTTTTCCCATCAGAGTACTGCAATTTAACCTGGTTACCTGAGTCATCATAGAGATGATACTCATGAGTTACTTCCCATTCTCTTCTTTTAGATTCACTTAGTACTTAGCATTTGTTGGGATGGAGCTTCACTAAACAATTGTCTAACTATTCTTGGAGACTATCAAAATCCGTTGCAGTCTTGTTGCAAATGTTGTAAAAGAACAAATAAAGGGATCTGGAGTAAATGTACATGGGACAAAACCCCTATAAATACATGGTAAAATTAAGCAAATGGAACAACGCTTTCATTGTTGCTCTTCATCTCGAAGTCACCGTGAGGTCTTCAACAAAGAGCAAATCCTCTTACCTGAGTGTAAGTTCAAGACCGCCCTAGCACCGGTTTGAACGGAATTCACTTGCTAAATGTTGAACAACGTCTTGACGCTGATTTGCATGATGGTTGATTTATCTTAATTTAAAATACAGTAAGTTTTTTGTAAATTGCATCTTGTTCAAATTTCGTTACAATTAATCTTGTATCATGGCTTTATTCTGAACCATTTAATGCATGGTATACCCACAATGCAATGGTTTTGGAAAATTACGGCAGGTTTTCTAAACATACTTGTATACTTTGGCAATACAAATTCAGAGCGTATTAAATTAGATCAACAAAGTTGACTAGAAAACCTCAACCTTTGGGCCTTTTAATATAATAACACCATAAATTCATGAAATTCCGTGATGGCATAACATAGGGCACGCTAAACTTACAACCACGCGGCGTGTAATACCCAGTAGAATTAACAAATGAAAATTCAATTCGGTTCAATTGTAATCATATTGTCAGCAAAAGAAAAAAGCGGAAGATGTGTGAGGGAGTTTATTATCCGCATTGGTAGATGAATCAACATTTAAGAAATTAACACGGTTATAAATATTGATTAGTGATATAAAAATGAGATCAAAGGTTTTGGGCTCCAATTTTTTTGTGGTGAACTAGTACAAAAAATTTTTGATTTATAATTTTATGAAATAACGAGTAATAATTAGGTAAATTGGTTAATACTTTCGTAACCGATCAATCTGAAAACTTTTTATTGTAGCATCTTTGTATGTCTGCATCTCAGAGTGATCTACAATAGTATAGAAATTAGGCCTCATGAGATTGCGTCTGGTTTTTATCGCGAATTTTTGTATTTCTTTGAGATGTTTTGTTGCAATATATATTATACAACTTTAAAGTGGCTTTTGAAGTACTTTTCTAATGATGAAAACGGTAAAATTTCTGATTGTCTTTAACTGTTAAGAGTAAATTTCTACAAGAATGAAAAGGGAACACTTTTCATTTAATTAGTTTTGAAGTCTCCTTGACAACCTTTGTGGATAAAAGTTAGATAGTTTTTCCTGCTGCAGTGTAATCTGTGTTATTTTTCAGTTCTGTCCACAGTGGTCTGTATGTTTACCAGGCACAAGACAGGGAAAAACCAACAAAGATACCAAATCCACATGGTATGTTCAACTTATAAAAATGAGTAACTTGGAAAAATTCTTTGTATTCTCAAAGTTGGATTTGAGTTCAGTATAATCTCAGCTGAAGATCCAGAAAAATACCGACATGTTTTGGAATGTCTTTTTGAATATTAAAATTTAAGATTCCATACCATTGAAATCTTATCACCAAGTCTCCGGCATTCAAAACATTATTATTTTACCTGCACTGAAGAGACATAAGTTGTCGAGCTGACCATCTGCAGAAATTAAGTTCACAGTTACTTCGATATTAAGTTATTGCACACAAAAAAAACGTCAATAAAATACATGATATGGCGGTTGTTTAAAAAAAACCATTGGTCTGCATAGAAAATTTAGTTTCAGACAAGAATCGAAATAGTTTATAGTTGATTTACGTATGAGTTCCCATTATTTTCTATTATTTTCCCTTTGCTTCGCTTAATTACACCCATACTTTAATCTGAATTTCTTATTATTAATACTGGCTTAAAACTTCCGAGCTACTATTTTCTGTTGACCCATTTCGTGGATATGACGCATACATGTAACTCCTTTTAATGCTCCTATTTGTTACATTTTAGCGGTTGTTTTTGAGGTCTGCATACAAAATAGGTACAAGCTTAATAAGAAATTGAGGAAGCTGTCGGCGCCTGCGTCATCCCAGTCAAATCTATTAGCAGACGACAGAGTAGATGACAAAGCCGGGGTACTACATCAGGCAAAGGTAAGACTAAAATGAATTGTATTGCAATCCTAAAGTATAAAGTATCAAAAAGGTCTTCCTAAAACATTTATTTCACAATTTTCACCTTTTTAGGTCTTGCACTGTTTGCATGACCTTATATTCATGTGGATTTTAGTGAAAGTCCTTACTTTTCATTGCAGAAAATCATCAGTGTAACTATTTTGAAGCAAAACCGATCTTACTTTAAGTATGTTTTATGGACAGATATCGAGTAAATGTACATAGGAAAAAATCCATATGGCAAACTTTAACAAATGCAGTTCTTGAATGTCATCTGTTCTGACCTTTTTTGTAAAGTTCTCTTGTTTTTTATTGTAGATATTTATCAAGTTGCACTTGTTAGTTGTTATTGTTTCTCTTTGGAAGTAACAACGAGAAAGCAAAACGTACAATTCAAAAAAAAAAAAAAATATTCACATCAAGTTATCTGTCTCCTCGTTTTTAGGCTTCAAAATTCAGTTCTTTATAAAATAAGTTAAGTATCACGAGATGTATTTGGGGTAATTCCCCTTTTTATCCCATTTTGATTCTACACCACTTTAATATCCTAATACAAACAGAAATCCATGAAATTAATATTGTCAAGATTTCAAGATTTCAAGATTTATTGGTTAACGCTCAGACACAAAAGTGTAACATGAGGATAATACAATAATAACAAATTACATGACGAAATGAACAGAATTGACATTATTACACAGATAAAGTAGACAAACAAAATAATAATACATACACACACAACGAGGGAAAACAAACTTAAGTGGACGCTGTCTGGCTCCCGCGCAGCGTGCTGATTCACATATGGCACTAGATTCAAGCCATATGTGTATCATCACACCACACGGAGACAGACAGCGCACACGAAATCATTTTGAATCATAAAGTAATCATAAAATTAATTAAATTTACAAAAATAACAAATTGTACCAAATTACATTGTAATGAATACATGTATTCTATGTATAAGTTTTAACATATTACAATAAAGCAGCAAGTTTTCTTACATATAAAGACAATTTATTATAAAGTGTTATGTTACAGAAAGAAAATAAACCTGTAAGTTTTTGTTTTGTAGGACTGTTTGTATAATAATTAGGTATGAAACGAGATCTAAGTTAACTATATCGGGGGACTTGCAAAGAAACAAATAATGAAATTCGTCGCCAATATTTTCGTAACATTTTTGACATACTCTTTCATTAACTGGAATGTTCTGCCAACGACCTGTTTCTATCGGTATTCTTAAGTTTGACAGCCTGAATTTTGTAATCCAAATACTGTTGCTTTCTGATAATTTTAATAAATATTTTTCTAATTCAATATTTTGCTTAAAGGTTGCATAAAATTGTCCTCTAGAAGAAATTTGAATATCATTATGCCATTTCTGTAAAAATTGGTCTTTAAGAATTTGTTTTACCACAAGATTATAATCAGAATTATCTTGTGAAATAAAAACATAGCCCATTCCAGTTTCGTTCAGAATAGATTCAATATAGTTTAACCATTTGAAAGAGTTATTGCCATTTTGTTTTAGTTTGAAAAGTAATTTATATAAATGACTACTTAGTTTATTGTTATCTAAAAGTTTTCTCCAGAAAGTAATTAGCATTCTTAATTTAACTGTTAATTCAAGTGGATATCTTCCTAATTCACCATATATCATATAGTTAGGTGTAGTAGATCTAACTTTTAAGATACGCTTACAAAAACCTAAATGAACTTGTTCAATTTTTTTCATGTTTTCAAAGCCCCAGATCTCACATCCATAAAGTAAAATAGGCTCAATCATAGAATCGAGAAGTTTAAGTTGCAAATCTATTGGAATTGATTGATTTCTGATGTTTTTATAAACAACAAATAAAGATTTATGAGCTTGATTCACAAGTTTTTCCTTCGCTTCTGAAAAGCTACCATTACATCCAAAAATCAGTCCAAGATATGAGTACGAATCAACCACCTCTAGTTTTTGTCCATGCAGTTTAAATTCAAAATTTTGTCGAATTTTACGTTTACTAAATACCATAACTTTAGTTTTTGCTGTATTAACTTCAAGCTTCCAAATTTCACAATAAGACTGAAAAATATTGTAAAGTTCTCTTGTTTTTTATTGTAGATATTTATCAAGTTGCACTTGTTAGTTGTTATTGTTTCTCTTTGGAAGTAACAACGAGAAAGCAAAACGTACAATTCAAAAAAAAAAAAAATATTCACATCAAGTTATCTGTCTCCTCATTTTTAGGCTTCAAAATTCAGTTCTTTATAAAATAAGTTAAGTATCACGAGATGTATTAGGGGTAATTCCCCTTTTTATCCCATTTTAATTCTACACCACTTTAATATCCTAATACAAACAGAAATCCATGAAATTAATATTGTCCTTGTTGTAAATAAAAAAACTACAATACAAAAATATCTATTACGGCTAAATTATTGATTGAGTTTTTCGGATTATTCCCAAACAACGACATTGAAAATCTTAAGGAACATCGGGTGTGATTATTACAAAAAAAGGTCAAGAGACGGAAAAAGAGAAAAAAATACAGAAGAACAAAGACACGAAACAGCCACAAGAACGGAAATAAAACACTATATTCATAACCAAAGTACTCATATAAAATCGAGAGTGATCAGAAAGGGTAAGTATGTCCTGCTCCACCAGCGACACCCGTTTGTCAATATATAAAATTTTAAGTTTCAACTGTTCTCTTTCTTTTTGTAGCTTGCTGCTCAGGCCGAAGATGCTGACAATGCTGCCGAGCAAAAAAGACAAATGGGCAAACGTGTGCGGTACGGTGAGATTGTACAGGTAAGAATATCTTGTGTGACACAAACCGTAGGATGGTCAAAAATGAACCTGCATTTTCGGGATATAATTTTGTCACCCTCTTAACTGATGCTTATTATAATTGATTTATCAAACGTAAATGCAATGTTTTTTTTAATTATTGTTTATATTGTTAGACTCCTGTGATGTCTTCAATATTAGTCACATGATCTTGTGTATTTCTTAAAATGAATTGACACCAAGTATTGACCTTGTACTAAAAATGGATCAACTGTAGATTCTTATTAAATAATGAACGAAAAGTGAATCGATTTTAGGTATAGCCCGTTTCAAAAAGTGTTGTTATCTTTTCCTTGATTTGAACTCTCCCATCAAATGGAGGTAAAACACTCTTTGCTTCCGGTTATCACTCGTACGGTTGGCTAACACACCTTAAACCTTGAATACATTTTAATTGAATACATTTTAAACCTTGAATACATTTAGTGCAGTGTCACAGTTAACCACGGTAAACGGTGACATTGTAATCTAAATATGAACAGTTTTATGAATTATGTTCAGGATGAACAGTACTTGCCGTGTTGGGTTTATTACCGGAACTGTTTTTTTGCATTTAAATGCCGAAACCGAAGGGCGGACCAAACGATTTTTTGAAAAGGCCTTTTAATATGTAAATCTATAATCAAAAACTTTTTATTAAATTTAATGTTTCATTATACATGTATATACATGTTCACTTTATGAGTGCCTTAGTTCTTACTATTATCTTTTTATTTCCGTGCATTGTAGCTGTCTCACGTCCTTGTTTTGTCTTTGTTTTTATCTGTTACCGTTTTTGCCATGTCTTTGGACTTCGATTTTTGTAGTCATTGCTTCCCTTGTTCCTTCGGTATTCTACTGCCGTTGTTGTATATGATATATTAGTAAATTGTTTATTTGACTTAACAGGGGCATTTATATTGCAAGACACCAGCATAAAATACTGATGCAAATAATGACCAAAAATTAACAAATACCATATTATAAAAGTCAAGTTCAGATTTATCATTAAAGTCCAATATTTCTTTCCATTAGATTTATGAAATACGTATTCTCTAATTTCTATCCAGCTTTCACATTTCTTGAACGGTTTGGAAACATTTATTCTCCTCTCTAGTATTTGGCGGGTATGATTTATTCCGATTCTAATATGGAAATTTCATCCATTTTATATCCGAAGCGAGCAGCGACTAATGGTTCCGTAACATTTTGATTTTGATAAACAAACACGCTGACAAAAAACTTTCCACAAATACATCTTTTGCGCATGTGCTAAGAGTGTTATATTGGTATTATAACATGACTATATATACAAAGCTAATACAGGAAGCCATATTAGAATGGTTTTTAATTCTTTTAATATGCAATTACTTAGTCAGGACAATTGCGGTAGACAAATTTTCCGGTGGTTATCCACTGCTTTGCCTTTTGGACTCCTGACAATTCTACTCGGTTATTTATTATTACTCCCATTTTCAGAATCACACAGAAGCACCATAGTGAAAAACTTGCTCAGAATTATTTTTGTAAGTACCAATATAGAAAACAATGAAAGACTTTTAGCCTATTAAAGGCGGTCACTGCAGAAATGTATTGACACGAGATAGGTATATTGTCACGCGGACTACGTTTTCGGTCAATATACCTTTCTTATGTGAATAAATGCATTTTGATTTATTCATTTTGATTTATTCAATTTTGTAGTGTTTGTGTTTTTGTGGGCATGTAGTGTCTGTGGTATTCCGTCTTCTGGTGTTCTTTCTTTTGCCTTGTCTCTGGACTTTGATTTATGTAATCTTGTGCCTTTTTACCTTTTGAATTCTACTGTTGTTATTTTTTCAAAAGAAATGACGGGATAAACCGGTTTTATGGCGCGCTAGACCTCCCAATCCATTGCGTCATTGTATTTTGTTATGCTGAATACTCATTTGAAAGTACTTATCTATACCATCTGGCTCAAAAATAATAAAACTATTCTAGCCAATTAGATTCGCTCAATGCAGAAATTAATTGATATGGGAAAAGAACTAGAATATTGATAGTCGGATTTTGCTCTCCACTATTGTTTTAGGTCAATAAATCCTAAATTGACCCAATGAATAAGCTATAATTGTATATAATGCATTTTATGAATTTCAGTATCAGTAAAAATAAAATATGAATAAATCAAAATGCATTTATTCACATAAGAAAGGTATATTGACCGAAAACGTAGTCCGCGTGACAATATACCTATCTCGTGTCAATACATTTCTGCAGTGACCGCCTTTAATAGGCTAAAAGTCTTTCATTGTTTTCTATATTGGTACTTACAAAAATAATTCTGAGCAAGTTTTTCACTATGGTGCTTCTGTGTGATTCTGAAAATGGGAGTAATAATAAATAACCGAGTAGAATTGTCAGGAGTCCAAAAGGCAAAGCAGTGGATAACCACCGGAAAATTTGTCTACCGCAATTGTCCTGACTAAGTAATTGCATATTAAAAGAATTAAAAACCATTCTAATATGGCTTCCTGTATTAGCTTTGTATATATAGTCATGTTATAATACCAATATAACACTCTTAGCACATGCGCAAAAGATGCATAGTTTCTGTTCCATATTTTGAATCTGTATTTCATTTTAACTGTCAAAATCTACCATCCACTACAATTTTTAATTAAATTTGTTTCCGAAATTCATTATGGAATTTTTTTCTACTTGAAAAGGCAATCATGCCGAGCTTTCCTCGTTCAAAAGGTTCGGTTTTCCAATTTTTCGGTGATAATAACTTTTCTTTCAACTTGTAATTGAAACTGTATGGCCAAGCTGGAAAAGTTATCATTAAGTTTAGAGATGTCGTTTCTATGGCAATTGTCCTTCACGCCAATTTGCTATTGTCTTATCAAATCACCCATAAAAGTATCGATAATATGTTCCTTTGATGCTCAAACGATATGAAAAGCTCGGCATGTGAGAAGTAGAATAACTAGGCAAGGCTAAGAGTGTTAAGCCTACGAAGGTCTTCAAAACCAAAGCAGCTAAACCAAAGAAAGCAGTTAACTCGCANCCCCCCCCCATTTTATTTTGCCTCTACCAACAACAGCCCCGTTTTCGGAGGGAGTATCCATCCAACGGTTCAACTTTTATCACAGGTTGAGCCCTATATCTCTGTTTATGCTCAGATGTATTCGTGTTCAACTGTTGCTTTGATTTCAATTCATAAAAACAAGACGCAAAAACGACAGATGTTTTTCCGAGATTCGATCCCGGAACCTTCAGTATTATAATCCAGCGGTTTAGCCAACTCGGCCACCGAGGCATTACTCTGCAATGTTTTAAAAATGGGGGTGTATTATGAACCTGAAATAGTGAAATGCACGAAGGCGACATCTCGGCCTAGAATTTATATATCAAAACAAAATACAGAATATAGTTTAACTGATTTGGTTTTCTTGGGTTTTTCTCTACTGGATTTCGTTTAATCGTGTAAAATAAACCGTGCGTTTTTCTGCAAATTTCCGTGAAGCATCAAATCACCCATAAAAGTATCGATAATATGTTCCTTTGATGCTCAAACGATATGAAAAGCTCGGCATGGTTCGGGACAAACTTTAATTTTCTCACTTGTGACGTCACAAATAAAATCGTAATGTCCGGTTCGTAAGCAGCGTTGGTTGGAAAGTTTGAATGGAGATTAAGAGGACTTGAGGCATTTTCTACGGTTAAAATAGCAATTAAATCAAACAAGAGTAAGTTTTTATTGTATTTGTGGAAAGTTTTTTGTCAGCGAGTTTGTTTATCAAAATCAAAATGTTACGGAACCATTAGTCGCTGCTCGCTTCGGATATAAAATGGATGAAATTTCCATATTAGAATCGGAATAAATCATACCCGCCAAATACTATATTGTCATTATAACATGGGCTTTCGTTGTTTTTGCATATTTTACCCCTCGCTAACGCTCGGGATAAAATATTTGCAAAAACAACTCAAGCCCATGTTATAATGACAATATAGTATGGCGGCCATGTTTTATTTCTCAAATATATTTTTAATACTGGAGCAGGACAATTGCCCATTGTACAACTGCCCCCGCTCCCCGGACAATTGCCCCCGGATTAACGTGCGGTATACCTGGTATTTCGCACGGAAAACCCCTAGTTTTCGTTCGAAATACTAGGTATACCGCATTTTTGTTACTTTCGCGTGCCATAGACAACGTTTTAGGTGATAAATACTTTTTGTGATACTCCGAAGTGCAAAGCAGGCAGTACGTTTATTAACTTGAAAAAAAAATTAGAAAAGTACAAAACAAAAAAGCATTATTCGGAAAAATGGACGGGTGGCTATCAAGAAGCCCATTTTGCTTTAAGTCTTAATTTTATTGCATACTTAAAAAAATAAAAGCATGAAAGGCTGAAGAGTGAAATCCCAATCAAAACATGGCAAAAATAATGTTGCAATGCATCTACTACTGTTCGTTATGCTGAAGTCACAATTAGTCTTTCAACGATTAGCCCAATTCTTGTAACTCATAATAAGATCAATACTGTTCTAACAATGTTTTAGCTGAAATTATTGCTATATTGTGCACTCCTGTCTCTCAGCCAAGAATGTTGTAAAGTCCTCAAAAATAAAACTGGCAGGCAGAGTAGTCTTACAAACACTCATCCGTTGTCAAAACAAACACTGTCATCCGTTGTCAAACAAGAAGAATATTTTTGCCTTTCAAAGGATGTTCCCGTTTTTCTTTCATAAATCTTACAGATACCTTTGATAATGTCTCCCCAATCATTGTAGTAAGATCATTATTTCATTCATATCGATATGTGCAAATAGACTTGAGGGATAAGCTTGGACTAGCGATCAAAATAATGATGTTTAATTTCTGCCTATCAAACTATGAAAGAACTAAACCCTTCATTTGTTTCCTAATAACTATATTTGTCTGCATCATCTTCAATACTTATGATATAAATCATACGCTCTCATATATTGCTTTGTGAACCAATCAACTTGTAATTATGCCCTGCTATATTTACTAAGTTTACGACCATTCCTAAATAAAAGAAGTCTAGACTGCAACGTGTAAATTAAAAATGCACGATAATGCCGTAAACAATATAGAAGAGATCTATATATATGTATGCAATAAGGGGTATATGAACTTTTCTTAAGTTAAAGACGGGAATGAGTATCTCAATACCATTTTGTGGTACTGAGAATTTGATTCATGCAGCATTGAAAAAAATAAATGCTTACATACACCCTTAAAGAACCAAACAATTGGTTAAATGTAAGAAAAAAAATTTTAATATGTTCTTCGTCTCTTCAATGCTCTATCAATGCCTACTTTGATCGTTCAAATATCGCGTTATAAGTATTTTGCAAATGATTCAGTGTACTGTTGTCTTCTTTTATTTTTCATACTTTAATTTCTAGATTTCTGTTGTCGTTGAATGGTATTCTACATCGTTTATTATTAGAAACGATCGCTCCAAATTTTCGAATACCAAAGTGACTATTAACAAAGAATTTTTGGTTTTTGAAATTAAATCTTTTTATCTTCTTGTGAACATTACCAAATATTCGATTATTTTGCTTTGTTTTGACAAATTTATCTATGATGTAACGCCGAACTGTTTGCGTATTGGTTTTTATTTAATGTTCAGTTCACAGAATTTAACTCATTTAACCAAATGAATCAGTAAAATTGGGCTGTTTGATGAAATGATTCTGTAAAAAACCAAACAAGTTATTCCTGATTATCAGTGTCAATTTCTGTAAGAATACAGAGAGAAGGGTCAAAGTGTAGGTGGAACTTTGATAAAATGAATCAATATCGTGAAATTTTTATGAGATTTCTGATTGAAGGCAGGGGTAATTGATAGCTTTTAAGAAATTCAAACATTTGTTTTAACGGCATAAAGCGGATTACATCACATCATTCCAGAAAATCAACAAGAGCCTGACGCTTAATATAATGTCTCCCGCGTTTTGTGCCATTTTTACTGAATAGATCAAGGTTCGTTAAGATAGTTTCATACTATCCTTGAAAGTAACATTTGATTGGTGTATCTATGTCAAATTTTTAACAGAAAATGTCATCTTTCTTGGCATAAACAAGTTTTTCTTCACAAAAAAAATAGAAAGAATTGTAATACTGTGGTCTATATTCGGAACCTTCATTTTCTTTTTAAAACAAAAGAGTATCTCCCTCATGCAAAGCTCTGTCCCTGCTGATTTTGGCTTTACATTTAGTTCATATTAGTTATTTGTTTAAACATCTTTGAGTTTTTGTCTTCCAAACGTTTAAATTTTATCTGCACTGAAGAGACATAAGTTGTCGAAATGCGCATATGTAGAATTTAAATTCACAGAAATTCGGTACTTACTCATTCATTACTTAAAGAAAAAAGGAAAGAAATGTATGATTTTCGAGAGCAGATTTCATGTAATCAAGAAAGTATAAACATTATCATTCATTTAAACCATGTCAAATTTTAATCATTACTTTTAATTTTAGATATTTATATTTCTTTTTTTTTCAAGATATAAAATAGTATTAAATTGGCGTCTCATTTTGTATTTTTATAAGTTTAAACATTTTAGCTGTAATACATAAGTAAGCCATTTAAAGACAAATTGTGAGTCTTATGCATTGAAAAGGTGTTCTTAAATGTTGTGAAAAGACTGTTTAATCATGTTAACCACAAATGTATATGGTCTGAAATAAAAGAATTTCTTAATTCATAAGTAGCCTGAGTAAATAAATTTGGTTTCGATATCAAGGTAAAAGATTTATAAAATTAGTTACTTCCTAATTTTGTGAATTTTTGCAAATCGAGTATTGCACTATGATGCTGTGCTCACACGCCATAAACATTATTGATAAATTAAACTACACCAATCATTGTCATGTTAAAGGCTACTGATACAATATTTAGCTAAAAGAAAAAAAGGTATGACCTTACTGCGTCTTAATTTATCCACTTGTTACTTTACTATTTTATTTTAATACAACTTTTATCATTCCAGCTTAAGCATGTACTCACCAACAAATATGTGCACATGTGTACTTCACAAACCAGCCAAAGAGACAAAAATAATATGATGGTAAGTCTTAAGTAAAAATGTACTCACCAACAAATATGTGCACATGTGTACTTCACAAACCAGCCAAAGAGACAAAAATAATGTAATAGTAAGTCTTAAGTAAAAATGTACTCACCAACAAATATGTACACATGTGTACTTCACAAACCAGCCAAAGAGACAAGAATAAGATGATGTTAAGTCTGCACGAGTATGAATACTTTTACACTGATGTAAAATGAAGACTGAACATTAAACCCCAAAAAATGAATGTCTAATTATATCGAGCAAATATGAGTACATCAAAATATGGAAGATTCTTATTGCAGTTTGGTATTGGTGTGAAACTTGTTTTTTTTTATTCCATAAATTTGTGATATGCATAGTTCATACATTTTTTTTCTTTTGTTTTGTTTTAAGAAAGCTTATGACGCTTATTGTATTATGAACACATTTTATGCAATGTATTATGATTAATTGTTTAGGAAATACGTTTTCCATGGAAATAGATATATTTCGTTCAATTTTGGCTAAAAATTGGTATTTTATTTATGAAATTCATGTATTATGCTGAGCTTAGCCTTCGGAAGCAATTGATGACTGTTCTTGTTATGGCTTTTATTTAGTGACGCATATGTGTCTTTTTGTCAATTTCATTTCATTTTTTTACTGTAATTTGTTCAGTATTCGGCTTGTTGCCAAAGTTCTACACTGAATCCCAGTTTCTGCATTGTCACTGGCCCTAAAATCTCTTGGGATCTTATAGTTGTCGTAATATATTGAATTCTCTGTTAAGTCTTTGTCATTTATTTGACGGATTAACTTTCCAAATAACATTCTGTTTTGTGTTATATGTCGACAATACCTTATAAAATAGAATGCAAATAGAAACACAATTTGATTTAATAGATACGGGATCTGCAATATATATATATATAAAATATGAAAATTAAAAAAAAACAAATGTTTCATACTTAGGTTGGAAACAGTTTTGTGGAATATTTAATCGATGTTTCGCCTAAACAGATCGATTGGAATTCATCAAGAGCTTGCTTCAAAAGTACCTTAGTGAATGATTTTAGAGTTATTGCTTTTTCAGTAGTGGACAAATACCGAGTTATAACTCTCCAACATGTGTTGTGCTTGCATTTTATTTATTCTTTTATTTTATTCTATTCTATTTTTATTATCTATTGAACTACTAGCTTACTGAAGAGGTACTGCAGTCTGAAATCCAGTGGTATTTAAACAACAGAAAATGAACTCTCGTTTAGAAAAGATAAAAATGTCGATTGCAACGCGTAACTCGTTGTCAGTACCTGATAAAAGTTACTTATAACATGAAAATGTATACTGTGTTATGTTCATGTGACGTATCTTGATATTGACAAATGATATTTTTTAAGTTTTTTTTTTATATTTCTCGCATATTTTTAATGAAAAAAGAGATTTCCCGGAAAAACATGGTTCCAAAGAGTTCTTGATCTAGGCATTTCTTTATAACGAAAATTTCCAGGAAAAAATATAAAATTAAATATTTATCTATAGGGTCTGTAAGTCTCGTCCAATTTTGGGACTTCCGGGTACATAATTTGTACCCGGAAGTTGCATTTTAAACAGAAAAATATGACGTTTCAAGCAAACAATAATGACGTCATAATCCTACAACGTCATATTTTGGCGGGAAACGTTTTCAGATTTGAATTTTATCGTAATTTCTCGGTGTCACATGACGAGACTTACAGACCCTATTCATTTGCAAAATTTGGACAGGGTACACGCAGTGGTTTTGACGAAATAAAGTATACAAAACGACCGTTTATACCTCGCAACCATCAAGGTTAAATAAACAATATCGATTTTTACTCACTAAGCACGTGGGGTCTTTGAATGGGTTTTAACTGATGACACGCCCTTTTCCTTAATTGAACCAATGAAATCTTGTGTTGATGATTACCCTTTGAAATCCTGGGTATAAAAGGAAAATGGTGCTGTTTCGGAACGATATAATTTTGCCTAGTTATACAGGATTAGATTTGGATCTTAGCGTTTCTTATGTAAGAATCGTTACTAAATTGACCTATAAATAAAGTATGTTAAAAAATCTATCTGTACATATAATATTGTCTGGGTACATGCATTTTAACGCCCTATAGCAATTGATTTTGACCAGTGTGTCCATTCAATATTTTCATCACGACAGTAAATTATGTAAGGAATTCGCATATTACCTCTTCTTGTGGGCAAGTTTAATCACTTTTTAACTACAAAGTAAAGATCTGGGAATTGAATGACGTTTTCACTAAATATTGTATTAGTTTATTTCTTTTGAAATCTTGACATTTTGTTGATTGTTTATTTTCGTCGCCATGCTGTTAATTTGTTCCGAAAAAGTTATGAGACACAGAAGAGTTTTTCTAGAAGGGAGATAATTTTATGCCACTAGATTTCCCGCTGTACTGTATATACTATTATTATATTTGTACTTTTGTTTCTATGTATAAAGTATAGAAATGAACCTACTCAATAAAACATCATATTGCACAGTTGATCATGATAAATCATCATATTGCACACTAACTTTGATTGACGTTCACAGGCCACACCCCTTTCACACCCACAATAGATATACCACACCCCTTTTGTTTGTCATCAGTGACTTAAGACATGTCAATCAAATATAATAAAACAATTATTGCACTTCTATACTCGATCAATATGGGGTTTAACGGAGCGCAAAAGATAATATTGAACTCGGGGTAAACCATCGTTCAATATTACTTTATTGCTCCGTTAAACCCCATATTGATCTCGTGGAAGTGCCATAATTGTATAGTATTGTTACATTATTATACTTCATATCGTACAGGTAAAAACGATGAAATCCTAATGCGCCCAAATGAAATGCGCCGATTTGGTCTGATACGCGCACTCTTTTGTCTTTCTTCATAACATGTAAAATATCCTGCCCATGAACGCCATTTTATCATATTATATTATAAAAGTATGTGACTTTAAGGGATTTCCTTCAAAATTTCAAGAAATTAACATTACTCTTTTAATCGAGTTTCAAGACTTACAAAGTTTCTATACAAAGCCTATGTAAAACCTAGCAATTGAAATTTCCCGCCAGATTTTTAATTGCTTGCATCTCAAAATCAAGTGCATTAACCTATTATTTTTTCTTTTTTATTGTCAACCTTTCACTAAATCCTACTAATTAAGAACACTTTTATGAAAATTTCATTACTTTCATTCAGAGGTGACGACTACCTTAGAACTAGGAAAAAACTAGCATTTTAATAAAGATTTATAGTTATCCCTGTCGCGAAATAGGTTATATTTACAGCAGAAAAAGTTTTGCACTTCTTGATACCCAAGCTTTATGCATATAGTTTAACCGTAAACAAACAAATTTAGCCTTTTTCTGTATTTTCACTCAATCAGTGTCTATTATTTGTAAATATTGAATTTCGTTTGCCGTATGAAGATAGACTCTCCCAACCAGAAAGAAAACTTGATATGTGTTATGGGAGGTTATACTAAGCGGGTAACATAACACATGTGTCAGAACCTTACTTAATCATTTCTGACATCACATAATTGTGCTTAAACCACAATATTTACAGAGAAAACAAGCCCAATTAATCAAAAAAGAAAGGAAATCGAGAAAGCAAATAGATTGTAAAGTACATTGATCATTAGGACAGAGAAGTAGAACATGCTTTGAAAGATGGAATTTTCATTTTAGTTTACGCGTTTGTGTCTCTGTCATAACAAACAACGGTTAATTTTGATGATTTATTATGGTCTATTCGACTATGTAAGCATCTTCGATAGATAGGATTCAAGTATGCAGAAAACAAAAGTCAGGAAAATATAGGGGGACAACAAATCGGGAACAACAAGACAAAACTTTAACACCAAATAAAAACTGAAGAGTTATACCCTAAATAGAAGAGCTTTCTTGACCAATAGCAACTAAAGCATTGGAATACCTATTCAGGTTTAACGGAAAAGTTTAGTGTCAAGAAAACCATATACATGAAAATGGACAGAATGGATGATTAAAAAAAAAACAATTCCCAAATGTATTTTTGAGATGCACTTGCCACCTTTTTTTCCTTTCTATACCTGTGTTTCTGTGTTCAAAGATGATTGGTCAATGTATTTTGTTTTTAGATTTTTAAAAGAAAGTTGAACTAAGAGGTTCTTAAGGATTTGTTTGCTATATACAAATGATATCATAAACACTTGGACTGAAGTGCGACGCGAGAAATTCCTTATTTATGTAAATGGCATTTAATTTCTATAGATGCGGCTAGTTTAAGTGCCTTTTTTAGCTAATAACAAATTGACTGCAATAAGATGCACATTTACCTAAATGTCGTATCTATACAAATCAAATGCCATTCACGTAAATAAGGAAACTCTCGAGTCTCACTTCGACCCCATTTATAAATGGAAAGTTGTTTTTATATTCCCTCTTGCATGTCTTTTTGATCCTAGTTTTCGATTATAACCATTTAATAACAAGCTGCTGCTATTGTCACAAAGATTGCCATTATGAGTGATCATCCTACTGCATGATCGATAGAAATCTTATTTATAACGGGTTTAATCAACACCAAACGATGCGTAACGACCGATAAAAATGTCAAATTACATTCCATATTTATATTGTGTAGTCTAGTTATATAACATATTCTTACATTTTCCCTATCAAATTCATATAAAGACAACTGATTGTTCAATATTTTCGTAGTTGTGTAAATATTAATAAAACTGCAAGCAATTAATGCCAAGAAAGTTAAAATTCTACTACCATGTTATTGGTACTTTAACATGATAGTTATGATTATTAATTTCGCTATTAATTTATATGGAAGGACAAAATTCAACATTTTTTTTTGCCATTTTGTGATGACCTAAAATACTAGTAATCAAAAGACAGGGAGTTTTACAATTTTATAGATGTCAAAGAATTACTTGATCAAATTTGTGTCTGATTTTTATTTTTCTAAAAATGCAAAAGTCACAAAAATTCACGATTCACATCTGATATTTGCTTTATCGCAGTTAGAAATGTTCGTTGTCAATCAACAAAATTTGTATCATGGAATCACAATTTTGCATTGGTTTTGGTTATTTTGGTTGCATATAGTTGCCATATTGATAGACCATAATTTAGACCGGGACACTCAT
>MJUU01048026.1:11872-30400 GCA_002080025.1 Modiolus philippinarum | reverse complement strand
CTCCAGTGCAACTAAAAGTCAAACAAAGAGTAGAATCACTTTTACTATCGAAACTATGGTAAAATGTCTAAATAAAATTTCTTTAGCAGAAAAAACACGTCATAGGCAAAATTGTAGCAAATCCTGGTTCAGTTGCCACTTTTAAACCTGTACAATTGCAGTTTTGATACTATAAATGTATCATCTACACATTTAGAATGTAAATTTTTTTAAAACTAATACGAAAAAACGAAATTTTTGATCAGGCACAAAACTTAACGATTGGGGAACTATTAATATAAACTGCAAGTCAATCTTGGCGTAAAAGCATTGAGGAGGACTGTTTGATCTGTGTACAGCTGAATCATCAACCTTTAGAAATGAAATACACATTAATTTAAACTCTATATTCTTAATAGCTTGACCATTTCATGTATGTATTAATTCCATCATTTCAGATTATGCTGCATAATTACAATGCAAAGAATGCACAGTTTAGAATCCTGCCACAATACAAAGTGAAATCAGAGGGAGAAGTAGTAAGTAAATTTTATTTCTATTAAGACTTTAGGGAGATTTTGGACAAAAAAATGCCCCTTTTCTGACGATCTGAAATAAATCTGTTCTTTGAACGTGATGTTATCAGGCATGGTCGCCTTTTTTTCATGACGTCACAATGGTAAAGTTGTAAAACGGCAAACATCTTTAACGTCTTCAAATCACTTGCCGAGAACAACATTCTCTCTGGAGAGGAGAAGCGTATTTCTCTAATTTCTGCCCTGTTTTCACGTTTCTGTTCTCTAGAGAGAATGTTCTCTCTTCTCTAGAGAGAATGTTCTCGGTAAGTGATTCGATGAAATTCAATTATGACGTCAAATATGTTTGCCGTTTTCCGACTTTACCATTGTGACGCCATAAAAAAGGCGACCATGCCTGATGACGTCACGCTCAAAGAACACATTTATTTCAGATCGTCAGAAAAGGGGTATATTTTTGTCCAAAATCTCCCTAAAGTCATAAAAGAAATAATATTCACAACCGTATCTCTTGGGAAACGAGATTTTGACACTCTCCATAGTTAAGATTTTTAGCGCTCGGCAAATCTCGTGTCTACAAATTTGAAAATTTAACTATCTCTAGTGTAGAAATGTCGTTTCTCACTCGATGCAGTTGTGTAATCTTTAAAACTTTGAAGAAAAAAAATAAGTATTCTTAGTGTAGAAATGTCGTTTCTCACTTGATGCAGTCATGGATTTTATATTTCTCATATCCAGCATAATTCATGCTTAGAACGGGACGTCTACCTTATCGATGCACCCCGTTTCCCCATGTTCATTCTTACCCCCATCCAACACCACCCACCCCACCCTGCAAAAATAGGCACAATCATATTGTCCCCCGCCAAATACTATGCAAACCAACCATAAACATTTCTTGGGAAAACTTTGGTATTGGGGAAATACAATTTATACATATACACTATACTCCAGTTTTTTCCGGGGGAAATGACTCTGATCCAAAACTTGGGGATCGATCCAGAACCCCGTCGGAAAAATTGACATGGATAAAATTGCTATATAAGACCAGTATGTAGTTCCTTGGAACACATCCATGTATTTCTCGTATATGTATCAGGAAAGTGGATTGTTGGTACACTTTTCTTCCTTGCACTTTTTGGCTGAAGCATAAGGATTATGAATTATATGTGCAGTATTATGCAGCAGTATGATTCCTCGTTCGAAATACCAGAAATTGAACCCGGCACCTCTTCTCAATTACAATTCGCTTAAGTACACAGATCAGCATAATTATTATCAGTAACCAAACGAACGTGACATAAAAGATTGACAAAATCTAGTAATAATTGTAGTAGGTAGTATATGATAGGCTGTTCTTTTCTTACATGTCTCGAAATATTGTCAAAAGTATTTACGTTTATAAATATATCTATTTGACCTTGCTTTCTATTGCAATTTCGTAGTTCATGTAAATTACAACAGACATATCACCCATTATAATATTTACGTTTTTCTCACATTACCAATAAAATGCATTGGTATTCAGTAATCAACAATGTTTTCCATCAATGTCACTCAAAATATCAAAATAAAACCCACAGGACAGTGACCTTATATCAATTATAAGAACATTGTCAATGTTCTCAATTCATTTACATTTTCGTTATATCTTTCCACACAAATTTAAAGACACTGTATCATAATGGTGTTGAATATATTGAACTTTTTGAAAATAATTAAAAAACTCAAAATGGCATCAGACATCAGGTAGAATTGGCTATGCATTTGTCTTTCGATCTTGTATGTATTTCCAATGCTTATTTCAACTTCTTTAACTCCAACTGATATACTATCAACTTAGGCTGTCAGTTGAAAATGGATTGAAGACAAATCAACGATGTCCGACTAAACGAGATATATTTATCCCGTAATTCAATTAGAGCAATACACTAATTAGCAATTAAAGATATAATCACATTGAATCGTCAAGTTTAAAACTATTTCAACACATCTAGCACATTATTCAAAGCGGAACAATTCAATTGCTAAAACTGTACTGACCTGTTGTTTTGATGTTCTGTTAGTCAAAATCCCTAAATGACGAAAATCCTAAAATAATGTTTTCCAATGAGGTCGTTAATTCTTGTGCTCCTTTCCAATTATTTGTGAGCACCTATTCATTGACGTCATTGTATATATATGGTGTATATTATGTGATGTAGATTACTGATTTCAGCATTTACTCAAATATCATTACAGCCTTTGAGGTTCAAATCTCCTGTTGCTTTTAGATCAGGATTTCAAATAATTTCAAATTTTCCGTTATACAAAAGAGTTCTTTTTCGAAAAAAATGTATTGTATTTGTACAACACATGTAAATTCATTTTGAGATATCTGTAATGGTTGTAAGGAACTGTTAATTGCCACTTTTTTTCATTGTTGCTAGGTTCAAATATACGATCAGATAGTATTTGAGAGTATTAAATCACCAGGTCATTTTTTCCACGCAAGTCAGCCATTTAATATAGATCACTTTACGTATGGGTAAGTGTTTTTAATATAGTTTTCACCAGGCAGCTATTTAAGATGTTCTTGCTCATTTTTGAAATTATATGATTAAAGCAAGCTTATAGTCAACTGCTAATCTTTCAAAAAAGATAAAAAAGTTTCTTTGTCATGGTGATTACGTATATAATGGCGCGTGACAATCCATGCTCTATCCATTGAACAGCAGTTTTATTTTTTCTTTAAGAAAAAAAAACAACTGACTGTTATCATGATTATGCTTGACAGAATAAATATTACCAATTGTCATTTTTACTTTACAAAAATCTGCAATAAATTCGTGTTTGTGAGAAAATATTAACTTAAAACAAGATGAGATTGATAACTATTCAAAAAATGGATATTTACTACGATCGAAAGGTGTATTTAACGAGGATTACAAAAAAAAGAACAAAATATGAATAACTTTCCAACAGTAACCATATGTTGTTCGTATGTTGCAACTCACAATACAAAAGAATTCAGATGGTTCAATCAAAAATTAACACAAAACTTGAATTAAATTTATACGCATTTGTACGCATAAGTTTTTTTTTATCTCACTATCTTAGTAAAAATCAGCATCTGAAAGTAAAGTAAAGGTAATACTATTAATTTAAAGTGAAATCCACTAATACCATACAATGTATTTAAACTTTACTTCTTATCTATGTATCGTTTTGTTAAACAATGAAAGAAAGATGTTACATATCAATATTATGCGTCAAGTCGTTCACTTTTTTTTTCAAATCAAATTTTTATTGTGATATCAGTATCAACTACAACTACACTTATCTAAGGTTATAATTTAAAACGAAGTGCCTGCTGGAAATAGAGTTGGATTCTGCTCATGACTTTACTTAATCATCGACGATATCAAAAAAGAAATCAAACTGTTTAATTTTTTAAGTACCGCAATTTCAAAGAATGGTGTTGCATAGGTTTCTCTGTTCACGCTTTCTCCGTAAAGCTGTATTAGAAATGATTAACACATCCTCATAAAAAGAACAACAACCCAAGTGCGGCAATTCGTTTTGTTAAACAAAGAAAGAAAGATGTTACATATCAATATTATGCGTCAAGTCGTTCACTTTTTTTTTCAAATCAAATTTTTATTGTGATATCAGTATCAACTACAACTACACTTATCTAAGGTTATAATTTAAAACGAAGTGCCTGCTGGAAATAGAGTTGGATTCTGCTCATGACTTTACTTAATCATCGACGATATCAAAAAAGAAATCAAACTGTTTAATTTTTTAAGTACCGCAATTTCAAAGAATGGTGTTGCATAGGTTTCTCAGTTCACGCTTTCTCTGTAAAGCTGTATTAGAAATGATTAACACATCCTCATAAAAAGAACAACAACCCAAGTGCGGCAATTCATTTTTCAAGTCCGATTGCAAAAAAAAAAACAAATGTTAATGAGACAGTGAAACGAAGTGCAATGTATCCTATACTGACTTAAGATAGGTTGCTCTTCATGTTTGAAACATAAAGTATTCTGTCTATAACTGTTAATATATAATACTAAGCATAAAAGTTATAGTAGAACACAATTTGTAAGAAATGTTGTTCATAATGTTTGCTATTGTGCGATCGCATGTTCCGGGAAACAGTGTCTACATACCTTTATAAAACAACATATATGTTTATATATTTCAGCTTACTTCGCCCATTTTTAGTTTTTTGTTTTATTGCTTACCTTTATTACCTTTATTATGTTGCAAAATTGCTTACCTTTAATATGTTGCCAAATTGTTCACCTTTATTGTATTGCTATATTGTTCACTTTTATTGTATTGCTAAATAGTATGCTTTCATTATGTTGCTAAATTGCTTACCTATTTTATGTTGCGAAATTGTACTTCTTCAGATCATCCAAATGCGTCGGGTAAATTGAGACATTTACTTACTCGTCTTTTATTGTCTTACACACTATTCCTTATAGATGCTACAATATAAACACTCCATCGAACAAAGGAAAAATCAAATTTCTCTATTAATATTTCTGATCAGTTTAATGCATCCATAAACTATGGTAAAAACTCTCTGCCGTTCGAATTGGAAATATCTTTTGACTGTTCTTCATTTAAAATTTGAATTTTATGCATCTCTGTTTTATGCATCTGGATTTTTTTGGCTTGCAAATTTGATAATTCCTTTTGGCGACTCTCTGTCTTATTTGTTGTGCAGTGGTTTTTCATTTCCAACAAAATTTCTATCTAAAGATTATATGTCCAGCACAAATTGCACTGAATTTTTCTTACATCTGAAACTGACAATTACATTAAAGAGAATGTGACAAATTCCATAAAGCACAGATATAAAATGTTCTTTCATGTTATCAACCTTGCATTTTCAGGAAAGGTTTTGATATAAACTTCAGTGGATTTATTATCTGATATTCATTTAAACCATATACAGTCTGTTTATATTTAACATAGAAAAAATATCCTTACAGACTGTAAAGAAAAAAATATATATCTCATATTTAAATAGTAAAAAAAATAAAGTAAAAATGATATACAAGTGTACCATTTATCCTGTGGTGTTTTTAATATAAATCTTTCAGATGTCAAAAAATAATAAAACAACAATCATTGGTTTTGAATAAAAAATATAAGATATGTAACATAAATTATTTTAGCTCAGAGATCAACCTTGGTGTAGAGAGATCCGGATTTTCCCTTGTTCGATTTCATCCTGGGATTCCAGAGCATGATCCATACGTCAGAGTAAGTAACAGCTAAATAATTAGGAAAAATATGTTTGGAAAGGTTATATGTTGTATGCAAATGGTTAAGAATCACATATTGTTGTCATCACAATATTTTTGCAGTCCAATTTATACTTAAATGTTGTAAAATTTAAGTAACTTTTGAATCAAAATTACATAGAATTAGAATAACAATGAACTTTGATACTGAAATGACAATGTGGCAAAAGGAGAAATACTTTTTAGATTTTTTGGTCTAATAAATGGACCAACATCAAACACTGAGGTTATCGAATAGCCATTATAATGATATTTTAACTTCTTGACCTGATAATAACTATTCAAAAGATGTACCATATTTGAAAATACATGTTTTTTGTAGAGAAACTATTCATGTCAGTGAAGCTATATTTTCCGATTCTCCATCGCACTCCGGCAAAGGCATTGTTTTCCCTTATTGGTTTTATGGTATATAGTTTTGAAGTGACAAATAAATAAAGAATTTGATAAAAATATAATAAAGTCATACTATAGCATATTTCACTACTCCTGTTAAATACTTGGTATGTCCAAAACATTTATATTTTGAGATATAACTTCTCAGACAGAAGGCATACCTAGGCATGCATTAAAACTAACGCAAAAAGCTATTATCAATGATATCAAATATTCAGATATTCACTTGCCTGTGTTCATGCAACTTACTCATTTGTTCTAACAGGGAGGTAGTTGTATACGTTTATTCCACAAAGAACTGGAGGCGTATTTGGTTGCTGAGGGATTATTTGACGAAGAAGTCACTGAAGATGGTTCGTATTGTTTTTCTAATTTATGTATTTAAAAACAAAATCTTTTTTTGCTCTGTGAATTGCAGCAATATAGATTACGAATATTTTAAGCACTGTTTACTTCTGTGCCAATTGCAACCATAATGTTCTTTGTATAGATAACATGAATGAATTATATACTTAATTTATTTCGCTATTTTGATAAATGTATAGTGCTGTATATACGCGTTACGAAATTTTCGCAGTTTTCAGTCTTGTATTGATTCGCAGGGTTTTATATTCGTGGATTTTAAGTTAATATTCATTTCTGTTCATGTTTACAATGAAATTTCGCGGGCGTAAATTTTAGCACTTATCGTGTTACAAGTGATTAACACAAAAATTATTTAACCGCGAATATATAACAAAAATTCAGTAAATACGAAATCTGGAATAATGAACCTTTACGAAAGATTTGCATATTATACATCGGCAAACGAATACCGACGCAAAAACGATGAAAAGGGCAATTCCAAAACCAAAAATCCAAAATCACCTCAAATCATATCCAACACGAATTCAGACAACATGACAAAGTCAAAACAAATTAACAAAAATGAACAAGAACGCCACAAAACTAAAGCACTAAAATGGTGAACCCCTGCAAAAACTGAGGTATCATTAGGTGCTTCGGAAGGGTAATCATGGTCTGCTACACGCGTGGAACCCGTCACACTACCATTGAAAAGTCCGGTTTTGTCACAGTAGGTGTTTGTCAGTCCAATAATCAACTCTGGATCTACCCAAACAACGGCAGTATAATACCGAAGGAACAAGGGAAGCGAAGACTACAAAAATCGAAATCCGAAGACATGGCAAAAACGGCAACAGAGAAAAACAAAGATAAAAAAAAGGACGTCAGGTGCTCGGGAAGGGAAAGCATGTCCTGCCCCGCTAACGACACCCGTCAAAAATATCTATTCTTATCTGTGAAATAGAAACATATAAAAGATCTATGTATTTTCTTTGTAGTACATTTCAGAATACGGGTAATGGATCAACATAAACCTCGCACATTATCACCACCCACATCAGGGAACACATTCTGGCAGATTGAAGCGGAGAATGGAATACTAAATGGTACGTTGTTTTGTTTCAAAAACAAAGTAAATGTTAGATGTCATTACTAATCATTTAATCATCAGATACAATGAATCAAATTTTGGAAGACGAAATTCCAAAAGATGTTAAGATGTACCCCGCGACAAGGAAGATACTCTAAGATTTCATGAAATCCTTTTTGTAATTCTGAGATATTCATATTTCACAATTTATAATATTACATTCTTATAACAAAAGAATGTCTTTTTTGTGTAAGGCAGCGTCGCGTGAACCTGCTTTCTGAGAGTATTTGTCTGATAGACAGCTTTTCTTCAGTGAAAATGCAGTTCATAAAATAAATGATTGGATGATAATGTACTTTATAATGTACTTTATAGATAATTTGTATGAATTTCGTTTGATGTACAGAGACTAATAATGTCAATATTACCGACTGGACATTATCACGAAATTATCGGGTCAGTGTGAAGACGTCACGGGCACGTTACTATGCTCCAGTACTACATGAAGTGTTTATACGCGCCATACGTTGAATGAAGAATGCGTGCAAATTATTGCAATAAACAGTATATTCACCACGCTAAAATAGAAATCTGAGCTTATGTCATTAAATATAGAGTTCTACTTATCATTTCGTGAATTACCAATAAAAGAAATATAGGACATCATTTTTACAATACGGACTTTTTCACTTTATTGCCGTAACAGGCTCAAAAGTTGTTGAACACTTTAAAGAAGTTTTGAAATAGATATGAACATTTGATTTCTAAATATGGCGTAACTCGCAAACAGCTTATTACTATGGGCATTTCTAATCCTCCTTTTTACGGAAATGTTGATAAAAATGCTAAAAACTTATTAAAGATCCAGAAAAAATAGAAAGTAACTTACATTCTTAACTTAATAGGGGATATCGACAAGATACTCTGCTTGCATCCATAAAATTAGCTTTGAGATCAAGTGACCAAAAAATTTTACACACATACTGGCCTCTCACTGATACTGCCGATGTCTACTGAAATATATGATGATTCTTGACCAAACCAGCAGACTAGGCTCCTTGAGCTAGCTGGCAGTTTATCAGTGAGCACCCCTTGACCAATCTTTCAAAATTACGTACTGTCATTTCCTCTCCTTTCAAGATTGTGGTCATGGAGTTAGTAGTCTACCTGTATTGGGTTTTATTCGTATGTTTATGATACTATGGGGAACAGGATAGATAAAAGGGAGGTTTGGGTACCCATTAACCGGTTTAACCGTGCCGCCGGGTTTTTCTAGTCCGGCTGTCCCGAGTTCCTATCGTTGTTTACGTTTGTCTTTTGTCTTGTTTGTGTTTTTTCTGTTTAGTTCCCTGGCAAATTGTGGCACGTGACTGTAATTTTCAGCCGTGTAGATGTTTTCTGTTATCCCCTCTTTTACATTCACTTGATACTGGCCGTGATAAAGTTCATATCAAAAACAAAATGCCCTTTATTCCATATTTTTAAGGTGACATACTCAGATGGGAACAACAAATACGACTACGCCATATGACGACACGGAAGTACTTGTGTATCGACGCTACCAAAGAAATATCACTGACAGACGACAATGAAGATCCTAAAACGGTGTTCCGGTTGTACTCTGTACTTAGCGTAAGTTTTGTTTAAATCCAGATTTTACTGCATGCATTTAATACCCATACATTTAAAGGGTTTAAGAATCAAAACTTTAATGACAAGTGGAAGGAGGTGTGCAAAAGCTTTTTCTCAATTAGTTGACGCGTTTAAATGCTGAAAGTCAAAATTCTCACCATATTTTTTTGCATTTCCCTCTTGACGAAAAGCAATTTTTGAATCACCTCGTTTGATGAAGCTTTAGTGAACATATTCACCTCCTGAATATAAGTGAAATTCTGATGGGCAACGAATTCTTCAAAAGTGAAAGTACTCCGATAGATGCTTGATTGCTGCCTTCCGTTCTTACTCTGATTTCCAATGCTAGCTTATTGGAAAGCTGGAGTACTTTTTCATACAGCATAATTGAAACCTTGTGTAACTAGAGAATTACGTTGACAATGAGTTTGAATCGTTTATTCTAAACAAGTTTAATTTATCGACCACATTGGTATAAAACATGGATGACTTTCCTGATCTCGATTTTACCCTGAATGGCCAAATATTTATTAATTTATGGAGTAGACTTTCAAAAATGACACCCTGAAAATTGCATGACAATATTAAGATAGCAACAGAAATGAAAATAAAGATGACGTTTTATTTCCTATGCCTCTTCAGTTATTAATGAAACTTTCATCTTCCCTTTTTATTAGAATAATATTTTTAGCTCAAGGTGTTACAATTCAATTTATTTTTGATGAAATGCCTTTCATTTGCAACAACCTCATGCAATAAAGATGTCATATATAGCTACATTTTAAAACTGTTATTAGATCGAGTTAATATGAAGAGACCGAATACTTCATTATTAAATAAAATTCCATATTAATATCATTGTGATAGCATCTTTTGTAAATAAAATAAAAACAATTTGACAGGTAATTGGCTCAAATTGTCTCTTTTTTTATTTGCAGGAGCGTGATGAAATTAGATATGAAAGCTATTGCAGAATAGAACATGTGTTGACAGGATTCTGGTTACATGCACTTAAAGGTTTCACATTTTGATTTAAATAGTTATTGTAACAGATAATTAACAAAATGAAGCATGTTAGCAATATATTGCTAGTAAGAACAAGGTTGATAAATGACAAACTGAAATTCATTAATAACAGATTTGTTGTCGAAAGTTGAGTAAAAAATTTTCTAATGCAGTGTATTTGATGCTTTTTTATAGGACGAATTGTTATTTACGTCTTTTTTTAAACCACTTATCCACATTTTTTATGTTTAGATGAAGACTATATAAGGAAAAAGTTTCGTGATATGGAGAACAGCAATGACCAAAGTCTTCGAGGTTTAAGATGGGATTCCGCCCCAGTGAGACAGGTATTAACATATCTTCTTTATTCACATTAGAAAAAAAACCTTAAAGGAATATTAGAAGGCAAATCGTATTTCAATAATGTTCATACTAAATTGTTATACTAAAAATACAAAATCAATGACAAAAGCAATATCTTTCAAAGGGTTACTTTTGAAATAAGCATCTAATAGATCATTATGAATTCATATCGCCACAATAACTGAAATATTGTTGAAATAAAGTAATAAGTAATCAATTATTTTAAATTTATAATTAAGTTATCATAACGTTTTAAAATGCATTTTCAAAATAGTATCCTTTTGAATAACTGTTTGATGCAATCAGTTATTAGTATTTAATATTATTTGCTTAAGAATGGCATTTTGAATTTTTTAGGCCATTAATTCGTTCTTAAGCCTTGCGACAATATAAGAGGACAAATCGTTAAGATTGAATATCAGTTGAAGATGTTGTACCTTGAATAGCTTGTTATTTTTCTATCTTTTAAAGGTTGCAGCCAGTGGTGAAAGTCAATATGATGACGCATTCACAATACAGTATGTTGAACAAACACAGATTACAGAATTTAATTTTGCCGCGGGAATGGTTCCTTTTCTGCTTAATCTTGTAGAAGATGTAAGAATATGTTTAATCTTAGTAAATTATATTTCATATTTATTGCTATCTAAATCCATACCTTTCGACGAATTTAGTTCAGATGAGAAATTTTCATTATTATCATCATATTTTGAACATTAATACTTCCGTTTAATCTAGGGAAAAAACTGGAAATTAAAGATTATAAGCTTGAACGGTAAGATGTTTTCCATGTTTTCATCGACATTCAAAAAATATGATGGTAATCAAATCGATAAGTGTCAAAAATTACAAATTTTTACTGAATGATTGCAGAGAAATGAAGGTCATTACTTGAATGCTAAGAAGACCCATATAATACTTACCGCCATGGAGGAGCTGAGGAAGTTTATGATGATTAAAGATTTGCCCAGTAAGAACAGACAGAAACTCATGCGTAATTTACGGGTATGTCCAGTTATTATTAACGAATAGAATAAAGTCATTCGAGATACATAAGAGCAAAGGTGTAGTTAAAAGCTGAATTGCAATTCATTTGTATCATTTAGTATTCACCAGCCCAGTAGTCAGACCCGAAAGCCGATTTTATTTCGAACCTTGCAATATCTTAATTTTTGTAAATTTCATTGAAAACTAAGGAGTATCTCCCACACGCAAAGCTCTGTCCTTGGCTGATTTTGGCTTTACCTTTGGATCATATTGAGTATTTGTTCTCTATCAGTTTTTAACATATTTGATTTTATGGTCTTCCAAACGTTTAGATTTTATCTGCACTGAAGAGACATAAGTTGTCGAAATGCGCACATGCAGAAAATAAATTCACAGTAACTTCGGTATTTATTTATTTATTAGTCTCAATACTGGAAAAAATATGAAATTGTGAAAGGCAAAGCATTATTGAAATATTTAATTCATTAAATCTAGTTTTAGTTTCATGTTAGCAAATTGTACAAAAGTGAATCTCAGATTTCTTTTAAGTTTCCGAATCTGCAGTTCTAAAAATATCATAAATTGTATAACGTTTTAGTTCTTTTGTGATATCATAACTTAGTAAATGCTTTCTAATTGCCTTAGATGATACATTAGGTCCGAATTAAGTTTTTTTTTCACACTACCTGATCTACATTTCCATGTTTGGCATGTAACTCCTTATTGGTTAACAAATTAGCTTCTTACACGGATTAATTTGATTAATTTAACGTGCCAACCACATATTACTAATTTAGCCCCCATGGAAGACTTATTCCTCAAACCCAATTAACAGGTTTTGATTACATTAGAAAGATGGATTATTTCTGCAATCATCGATATCCTTTTAAACAAGTTGGATTTTTGAAGGGGTCTTATGGACATCAGTCTTCTCAAAAAATCATTTTTTTGTTTATCACTATTGTTTGATTTTGTAAACATGTTCTAAAGCTGCCTCGTGTACCAGTGTGCCATGTCTTGGTGAATAAAATTCTGGCCCTGTCTTGAATATTGAAGCAAAAAAAAGAACCCTTAGGCGTTGAATACATCAAGGTCATCATTTGAATATTCTTTAATGCTTGTTACCTAAAATGTTATTAATTATATAATATTGAAACCAAAGAGCCGGAGTATGTTGGTTCTATCAAGTGTTAATTTGCAGAGTTAGATTAGTATTGTACTTTTTTCAGATAATTGATTTGCTTGTGAAGATTTTAAAATGTCCCTTAGATGGAAGTCATGACGAACAGAATTTGATACATGTATTTAAGGAAGCATACGAAATTTTGTACACCTATATGATCGGAAAAAGCAGAAAGAATGCATTGTACTTTGCGAAATACATAGAATTTTTTCAGACCCAATTTACACAGAAGGTAAGTTTGACACGTGAGTTTGGCAATATTAAATTAAACTAACTGTAGAAGAGTTTTAAACTTTATTCAAATCGACAGTTCAGTGTAATTATCTATTGCCATTTGACCGATGCCTCTACTGATTTTATTTACAAACTTGTACTTTTTAATTTTTTTTTAAAGTAAGGAATATCTCCTTCGTACATAGCTCTGTCCTAAGCTGATTTTGGCTTTTTATTTATTGTAAACATCAACTTTCTGTTTATTGGCTTCCAAATGACATACGTATTCAAAAATGCCATTTGCAGAAACTTAAGTTACGGCAACTATTAAAGTGACCACTTTTTTTAGTTTGGATGGTGATCATTTTCTCAATTACAGTAAGTGGTGGGTAGTTATTTTTGGCATGTTGGTTGACTTTGAGTAACTCATAACTGCATTACTTTTTAATTCTTTTTTCACAGTCTCGAACCACATTAAGTTTTATGGTTAGTTCAATTTTCCTTATGGTGTTAGGTAAATAATATTTAGTATGTAGGTTTGCTTTGGATAGTACATGAATGCCTATTATATTGCCTCCGCCTTCTGTTTCGTGCAAGATCAAGTTTGTTTTATTTGATCGGTGTCACAATTATTGTAAGTGTTAAGTCATGGATATTTGTTATAAAGGCTGTTCTTCACTGTGACATAAATGTTTGCCCTGTGGTATATTTATTTGTAGTCAAATCAGATTCCCAGTGAAAATAAGTGGAAGATCAGTGATGATTGGTCTGTTGACTGGTCTTTTGTAGAACATTACTGTTTACTATAAGAATCTAATTTACTTGGTTTGGCAGGCATCTTAAGGTTTCTGTAAAAATGTCAGATTCTAATCAGCTGTAAAGGGAAGGTAAGTAAAAAACGATATCTGTGAATCAGCCCCCCTCAATATACCCTTTTAACTTGCCGCAATTATGTGGTCAAGCGAGAATGTTAAGATTTCAGAGTGAAGTGAGTTCTCAACAACTATGAGCGTTAGGTTAGTGAAACCCCGTATTCATGCTAGCGAAAATTCAACACGTTTTTCTAGAATCTGTGTATTTCACTAGCATTTCAGGGAAATTTCACGCACGCAGTTGATTCTTTTTAAGAACAATTTACAGTCGCAAAGTATTAACTTTCAAAGCTATTGATTTATTTTGTAAAAGTTTAAGTTTATGTATTTCAAAATTTACATGTTAAGCAAATCTAAGTATCGTATTTTATTATCTATACTATGATTTTTCGTTATATATGTAAATAGCTTTACTGTTTTTTTTTCAAATGAAGTAGCTGCTATTATTCCACACTAAAATATTGATAAAGTTTGCGTAAAACAACATTCAATCAAAGAAACATGTATTGAGTTGCACCTGACCGCTTGTAATTCTATTTTAAGCTCGACCTTAATTTTATGGTCCAGTGACTATTTTAATTATAGTTGTTTCTCAACAAAAAAAAAATGAAAAACGCAAATAAAAAAAGACAATAAACAAACGTAAACAGCGATAGGAACTCTGGACTTGGTACGATCGAGCACTAGCAAAAGCAAGTGGTATAGTTAAACCGCTTTATGGGTACTTAAACCTCCCCTCTGTCTATTCCCGTTTCCCTATAGTATACTAAACATACGAATAAAACTAATTACTAACTGCATGATCACATAGATAGGACAAAATATAATTTTGAAAGATGGGTCAATGAGTGACGACTTGCTAAAAAAGCCTAGTCTACAGGTAAAACACTGACGTTCTTCGGAACAAGAATTTATCGAATTCATGTAGAATATTGTATGTTTTTTTTTTTGTTTTTTTTTGGGGGGGGGAGGGGGTGCATATTTGTTTATATGTCTTGCAATGAAACCATAACCGGAACAGACAGTACACGTGGTCACTCTCTTTACAGAGTTATATGATCATGTTTTCTCAGAGTATTTTCATGATATATTAACATAGATACATCCCAATGTCACCCTTCCTTGTTCTGACTACAATCAGTAAATAGGAAAGGTTTTGCAGGAATTATATGTAATATTTATAATATAAACATTAAATTGATAGTTTATTAATACTTAATTAATAGTTTATGTTTAATTTCAGGGTGGTATTGGTCTTAACGTCGCTCAAATGATAGTAGAACTAATCAGAGATAAACGTAAAATTGTGGACAGAATAACGAGAGAGCAGATTGATGAATTTGTCAGTCTTCTACAAAAATCTCAGGTTAGTACAAGGTTATTTTTTAAAACCTGTGAAAATTTTGCTATCAATAGCTTGAGGGGATGTTTTAAACACTGTTTCACTTCCTTTAGATCCTTTGGATTTTGCATTGCTGAATATTTCGGCTCAAAATTTTGCATGACTATGTAAAAATACCTTACACTTCTAAATTCGGTAATTGTTTATTAACAAATCGTATATTTTTGAGGACAAACAACTTTTTCAAAATGTCTATTCTGTTTAAATGTATACCGCGCGCGATTGTCATCGGGAATGGAAAAACTGACGTCATGGGTAATGTCACATTTTACCCGTCGACAGGTGACCGAGTATCAACAAAATGTATCTTGCCCAACGATTAAATTTTCCTGCCTGTTCGCCCTCAAAATAGAACTACCCAACACTTAGAATTTTTTACCTGTCTTACAAAAAAAAAGGAAAATCCACATGTACACAGCGATCTTTGCATGTTTTTAATCGTAACAGTATCATTTTTCAGTTATATGTATGTATGGTTATTTTTGATCTACACGCAAAACTTTAGAGATATTGGTTTTCAAATAACAGAGAAATTGTAATATTTTCATTATCTGAAGGAAGTGAAACAGACTTTAAGTAACTATTTGAATATTGTTTATAATTGTAATACTAAATCATTGATTATAATATAGTTGCCTTGCATTTATTTCATTGTAATCGCCAAGTGAATACCAAAGCAAAAGTGGAGAGGGAAATTCTGAAATAAAAAATTCAAATAACACGACAATTCATATTTGCTCACAAACTGAGACAACATGACAAAGAAAAAGAAAATAATCATCGACACAAAACTTAAGCATTATATGATACTGATCGTTTGGTTATATAATTTTTGCTTTCTTTTTTAGAATTATCGATTTCTGGATTTGTTGCATGTCTTGTGTGTATGTGACAATGTAGCGATTCCCAACAACCAGTCTTACATTGTCAAGAAATGGCTTCAAACTGAACAGGTAGGTGAACTTGGGAATAAAATCTTTTTTTTCTTTCAACTTTAAACTTATTCGGTTTCGAAAATTTTTAGACTTTTGAATAACACCCATAGTTATACAATCAAAGAGTTGACTCTTTTGTTTTGACAGGGAAAAGGTATATTTCTTACGGCCCGTGGACAAGACATTAACAGACAACCAAATATTCTATACATAACGCCTGATGGTGGAGAGACCTGGAAAGCACTTCATCAGTTTGTTGATGTAGGTATTTAATTTCAGGACGTTAAAGGCACATTGATTTCATTCTTGCTTTTTATACTAGTATCTTTATTTTTTAAGGGTGTTTTCTTGTTTTTTTATTCTTGTTTTTTAAATTTTTTTTTAAATTCTTTTATTTAAATTATTTTTTTGTTATGTTTTTGTTTTTGCTATGTTTTTATTTGTTTGTTTGTTTGGTTTTTTTTGTTTTTTTGTTTTTTGTTTTTTGTTGTATTTTTTTTTTTGGGGGGGGTTGTTTTGTTTATCTTTTTTCTTTGTTTTCTTTAAACATCATTAGAACTAAGGATATCCGAATAATTACTTTGTTAATTTTTTAACTACTTGCTTCTTGGTCCGTTTTATTCTTGCTTGTCTTGAACTTTAATGTTAGTTTTTATGGCAATAACTATTTCATTTTATCTGTTTTGATTTGTTATTTTAATTTTCTTTTCTTTCACATTTAAAACAAATAAATGTATTTTACTCTTTTTTAGCATAGATTTGGAAGCAAGATTTTATATTAGTGTGTGTCTGAACTTCATTAGGACGGATAAATGTGTGGTTTTGACTTATTAGTCATGATATCAATATAATTTATTGCATTAAAAATGCAATAATGCATCCAAAGTGCGTGTCTGTTCATAGATCATATATAGAGATACCGCGATAAAATTTTGCTTTCTCTTTTTTTTCACTTTTAACAGAAATGAATATTTTGATTTTTGTTTTTTGTATAGATTTGGAGGCAAGATTTTATATTAATGTCTGACCTTTATTAGGACGGAAAAATTTGTGATTTTGACTTATTTGTCATTATCATAAATATTCAAATTAATTTATTGCATTAAAAATGCAACAATGTCTCCAAAGAACGTGTCTGTTCATACACTATAGATGGAGATACAGCGATAACATTTTTTTTCATCTAAAATCGAGAAAAAGGAAATTACAAGTTGCGGCAAAATGCATCTCCTCCTCTTTTATTACCTTACATAACATTGTCTTATATCTTAAAGATAGAGGGATATATAATAGAAGTAAAAAAAGAAGAAGCAAAGATTAGACTCCCCGAAAACATGGCGATTTATAGATAAAAAAAGGGATATCAGAGACAACACATTTTACAGAACTGAACTTGAACGGCATACGCATACATCAGAACTGCATTTGCCTCCTCCCACTTTACAAAATACATGTGGTCCTTACATGTGAGTAAGGACCATAATGTGAGTAAGGACCATAAAGTGTATAGCTTTATTGCAAGGTTCACGGTACCAGAAAACTTAATATAAAAATATGCTATTTACATCATTGAAATTATATCTTCTTGATCAGTTTTCCACATTTGTATGAAGGAATTCGTAATCTAACAATGGCAAACTTTAATTGTGCTGGTATCGATTCGTTTGTTTGAAAATCGTTTTTGTTTCGTAACTTAAACGTTAACCTACTGGTGAATTTTCCTTTATTAGTGATGCAAATAAGATTCTTAGATAACAAGAACATACATATTCCATGAGATATTTATCATAATCATGATAGCACAGAAACAAATTGGCTTCCTGTTTGAAAATGATTTTTCTAGATGTAATTTAGAGAAATAATATATTATCATATGTAGTTTTCAAGTTTTAGCCTTAATATTAAACATGATATTATGAATGTTTCTTCCTTCCAAATTTGTTTATGAATTAAAATATTTAGGTACGTATTCACTATGTTTGTGGTGTAATATTGGCAAAAGTAAAGAAAGACAATGTACAAGTTTCATTTTAACGGGTCTGTTAATTTTGGCAGGGGGACATATCTTTATATAAAGCAATTTAAACAGTCGAGTCGTATAACATTGTACTGAACCACAGCTGCAAATCGCATCAACTTTGCGAACTATTAGAACAAATAAAACTTAAGGATATTTTTTGGAATAGAAGTATGTATATCAACTGCAATATATCTTACAATTTTAGTTAATTCAACAAATTTCTGTCAAGGAGAGATATAATACTTCGCGAAGTAAAATTATAAT
>MJUU01048017.1:52213-102572 GCA_002080025.1 Modiolus philippinarum | reverse complement strand
ATGGCAATAGCTCACACTGACCCTTCGGGTCAGGTGAGCTAAAAATAATGTGCGCGGGTAAAAAAACTCTACTTTTGTATAATTCAGGCATATTTCTTTCCTTGTAAACAAAGTTTTCTTTGACCATCATCCTAGAAGCAACAGACCATGCCGCACAAGTTTGATATTGTCATCAGGACCGAGTCAAGACTAAACGCCACTTTCCTTCCAATTCTGTATACAATAAAGTAGTCAAGAGTTAGTGTGAAAAAGGCTTAAATATTGCTATATTCTGTGAGTTTTGATAAAGTGATCAATTATCCACTTCAGATCTTCTAATGTTGAAGTAAAATGTTGGAATAATCTTCGATCAACTAGTATGAAGCTTTAAATTTATTAAGCAAATAAATGAACTCACTACCTGCATACATATACGATCATTGATCTGACAGTCAAAAGGTTTTTCCTTGGGTCAGCTCACCATCCACCACCACTCGCTACTACCTAGATATACCTAACCCAGATGAAATGACGACGTGGGGACAGTCCTGAAGAACTCGTGAGAAACTCATGGGCATGGGCATGTGAGCATAGTTGTCAGCAACTAATGAATGAGATTATAATAGAACAGAGTCATGTGAGCTTATTTAAGTTAGAACTATATAAGGTTAATTTGTATTAAGGTATCAAACCACCAATTCAACCAATCAGAGTTGGAACGTATTCAACCAATCAGAGTTGGAACGTTCAACCAATCAGAGTTGGAACGTTGAGAAAATAGACCTTTTGAATCCAAAGATAGACTTTGTATTCTTGCACCTTTAAAACAATTCGAGGGAATTTGATGAATGATCGCCCAATTAAACATTGATATATAAGGTTTATTTCAATACCAAGGTCAATTGAGCAGGTGTAATTTTAGATCACTTAAAGGAGGGGAATTCCCAATGACTACTTTTGCGCAATGTTGTGACGTGGTAGTACGTATTTATAGGTGGCTTTCCTCGATACACCGGGAATCTCTTGGAAGGCTTTTAAGGTATGATGAAAATTTGTTTGATATAATGTAGAGCAGGTATGTGCCTTTCACGTTAGGTATGATATTGGGAAGGTTAAACTTAAGATAAATTGTCCAGAGAGGTTTGAAAATTCCAAATTTTAGTTGAAAATGTTAAAGAAACTAGAGGCTAAGAAGGCTGAGCCTGTATCGCTCACCTGGCTTTCTGGTTTCAGCGGATTTTTATATTTGAGGAACTGTAATTGGCAGCAATCTAAGTGAAGGACCTTCCATACATCATTGCTGTAAAGTTTTGTTTAATCTGCTCAAGTCATTTCAATAGAGATAATCAAAATGTGTATTTTCCCACAGGGTACAATGTTAAAACTATGTTTGGCCCTGAAAGCCACATCGGAAAAAAATTGGGCAATTTTAGTGATGGACCTTCAAAACATTATTTCTGTAAAGTTTGGGTCAATTCTCTTCAGTAGTTTCAGAGGAGATAGTTAAAATGTGCTTTTCTCATAGGGTCCAATGTTAAATTAAGTTGGGCCCTGGCGGCCATGTTTTTGGCCGATCTGAAAAATTTAAGCAAACTTAGTAAAGGACCTTACAAACATTATTCCTGTAAAGTTTGATTCAATTTGCTTCAGTAGTTTTAGAGGAGAATCAAATGCTTTTTCCAATAGGGTCCCATGTTAAACTAAGTTCTGTGCTAGAAGCCATGTTTTCTCGCGGATCAGAAAAATTTCAGCAATCTTTATAAAGGACCTTCCATACATCATTCCTGTAAAGTTTGGTTCAATTTGCTTCAGTAGTTTCAGGGGAGATAGCAAATATATGCTTTTTCCCATAGGGTCCAATGTTAAACCTAAGTTCAGCGCTGGCGGCCATGTTTTTGGCGGATTAGAAAAATTTCGGAAATCTATATAAAGGACCTTCCATACATCATTCCTGTAAAGTTTGGTTCCATTTGCTTCAGTAGCTTCAGAGGAGATAGCAAATATATGCTTTTTCCCATAGGGTCCAATGTTTTAACTTAAGTTCAGCGCTGGCGGCCATGTTTTTTGATGGATCAGAAAAATTTAGCAACTAAGTAAAGGACCTTCCATACATCATTCCTGTAAAGTTTGGTTCAATTTGCTTCAGTAGCTTCAGAGGAGATAGCAAACATATGCTGTTTCCCATAGGGTCCAATGTTAAACCTAAGTTCAGCGCTGGTGGCCATGTTTTTTGGTGGATCGGAAAAATTTCAGCAAACTATGTAAAGGACCTTCCATACATCATTCCTGTAAAGTTTGGTTCAATAAGCTTCAGTAGCTTCAGAGGAGATAGCAAATATATGCTTTTGCCCATAGGGTCCAATGTTAAACCTAAGTTCAGCGCTGGCGGCCATGTTTTTTGGCGGTTTGGAAAAATTTCGGCAAACTAAGTAAAGGACCTCTGTAAAGTTTGGTTCGAATTGGTCCAGTGGTTTTTGAGGAGATAGTCAAAATGTAAAAAGTTTACGGACGGACGACGGACGCCGGACGATGACGGACGCCGAGTGATGGCAAAAGCTAACATGGCCTTTCAGGCCAGGTGAGCTCATGAATTGGTGGTTTCACACCTTAAAGACGTAATAAGATAGACCAATCAACGGATTTTATTACCTACAATTATCGCAACTTTGAGACGTGTTATGATTAACAAAATCGATCAGTAAAGGCGTATATAATATGGACCTCCATTTTGGACACGATGCACAAAAACTTGACCAATAAAACATTTCTTTAAAAAAATTAACAACAACTGAAACAATGTAAGTGGACATTTAAAGATACAGTAGAAAAAATCAGGCTTAGTCACGTGACGAAGGAGATGGAAGCAACCCTAACCACATTATCCTGGACAGGACATGGATATTAATTTTGATTTTGTTCAGAATAAGTAAAAAACGTTGAACCGAATAGTTTACCATGTCGCATGATGTTTGTAATTTATCACTCATGGGGGATTGGGGGCTGTTTTTCTATTCCTTTTATGTTGTCAATTGTGTTTCACAATACTTTAGATATTGGTGTGCTGTTGGACAAATCAGTGTCGGACTAATGACCGTCGGACTATTGAGCGTCTGACTAATTACTGTCGGACTAATGAATGTCGGACAAATGAGTGTCGGACTAATGACCGTCGGACCAAATAATGACTGTTCGGACTAGTGATGTGATCCCGGAAAATGGTAGTCATACGTTAGGTTGTATGGATACGGCAACTACTGCACGACGACGTTGGATCCAAGATCAACAAAACTTAGTTGGCATAGCACGATTAGACAATGCGGTCAACTTTACGCAATTCAAGCTAAAACTTCTTTGTATTAGCAGAGGAAAAGAACTAGAGGCTCAAAGACCAAGCCTGTAACGCTCACCTTACAAAATGCTTCTATGCCATGCATGACCAAAAATGATGCCTTTTTTTCCAATTGGGTCTACTGTTTAGCTATGTTCTCAATAAGTAATTAGCACCCGTGTTTTTGTCTAATCCTATTGAAATGAGTAATTTTTGCAAAGAACCTTCTATACACTTAGTTTAATTTGCTTGTGAAGTTTCAGAAAAGATGGTGAAAAGAATGTTTTTTCATACCGGGCCCAATCTTAAACTATGTTCTAAACTGGAAGCCGTGTCTTATTTTACGAATTGTAACGAAATGGGCAATCTTGGTTAAGAACCTTCCATATATCATTCCTGTAAAATTTGGATGAGTTTGCGTCAGCGGTTTCAGAGGAGAAGATGAAAGTGTGATTTTTCCCATAGGGTCAAGTTCCGTACTGGCGCTCATGTTTTTATAGGATCTGAACAAAATGAACAATCTTTGTAAAGGACCTATAGTACACCATTTCTGTAAAGTTTGGTTGAATTTGCTTCAATGGTTTCAGAGGAGTAGATGAGAAAAAGATTTTCCGATAGAGTCCGATATTAAACTATAATCCGTGCTTGCGGCCACGTATTTTATCAGATCGGATCGAAATGAGCAATCTTTGTTAAGAACCTTTGGTACATCGTTCCTGGAAAGTTTGGTTGAATTTGCTCCAGAGGTTTCAGAGGAGAAGATGAAAATGTGATTTTCCCATAGGGTCCAACGTTAACCTATGTTCTGAGCTGGAGGCCATGTATTTTACAGAATGGGAACGAAATGAGCAATCTTTGTTATGGACCTATAGTAAGTCATTCCTGTAAAGTTTGGATGAATTTGCTTCAGTGGTTTCAGAGAAGATGAAAAGGAAGGTTTTCTCACACCGAGCTTGTTTCGTTCTGCAATGGAGGCCATGTTTTGATCTGATTGTAACAAAATGAGCAACCTTCCATACAACATTCCTGTAAAGTTTGGTTGAATTTGCTTCAGCCGTTTCAGAGGATAAGATCAAGATATGATTTTTCCATAGGGTCCATTGTTAAACCTAAGTTCCGCGTTCGCGGCCATGTTTTTTATCGGATGAGAATAAAATGAGCAATCTTGGTAAAGGACCTTTAGTACATCATTCCAAATAAGTTTGGTTGAATTTACTTCAATGGTTTCAGAGGAGAAGATGAAAATGTGAAAAGTTAACGGCCGGACGACAGACGACGGAAGCCAAGTGATGGCAATTAATAACCCTTTGGGTCAGGTGAGCTAAAAACAAATGTTGTTCTTCGTGATGTATCGAAATAAAGGTTATGAAGCTGTAAATTTATCGGTCTTTTTGCATCATATATTTTATGAAAGGATATGGAGTTAATGATCATGAGACCACAACACATATGTTAACTCCCACTGCAATAATTGAAATGAGCTGTATGGCCATTTCGGAAACTAATTCCGCATCAGCAGCACTAGAACCCAAACATAGGGAATCCATGATTCAAAACAATGTTTAAAATGCATAAAACATGTACATATATCGACTTTTGGGTCCGTTTGATTCAACATTAGGTAATAGATTGTGACGATTTCAGAGTATCAAGTTTTTTATTTTGTTTCTGTCAAACGTGAACTGTATGTCATGAACTACAAAAAACAAGTGAAGACCCTAAAAGATGTCTCGCCCGTCAATGCTGGCCTCTAAATTGATGTGAAATCTAAGCGAACTAATAAGAAAAGTGAACATGCTCACTAGACTGCGAAATTGAGGTCAAGGATAAAAGTTACCTGCCAGACTGACATGTACATAATGTACATGTCAGTCTGGCAGGTAACTTTTATCCTTGTAGTACTACTACCCAAGACCAACCTACATACCAAATATTATCAACCTACCACTTATAGTTATTGACAAATGGACTTAAGCAGAAAAACTTAACGTGGCCACTAGACCGTGAAATTGAGGTCAAAGACAAAAGTCACCTGCCAGACTGACATGTACTACCCAAGACCAACCTACATACCAAATATTATCAACCTACCATTTCTAGTTATTGAGAAATGGACTTGAGTAGAAAAACTTAACGTGGTCACTAGACCATGAAATTGAGGTCAAGGACAAAAGTCACCTGCCAGACTGACATGTACTACCCAAGACCAACTTACATATCAAATATTATCAACCCACCACTTCTAGTTATTGGGAAATAGACTTACGAAGAAAAGCTTAACGTGGACACTAGACTGAAATTGAGGTCAAGGACAAAAGTCACCTGCCAGACTGACATGTACTACCCAAGACCAACTTACATATCAAATATTATCAACCCACCACTTCTAGTTATTGGGAAATAGACTTAAGAAGAAAAACTTAACGTGGACACTAGACTGAAATTGAGGTCAAGGACAAAAGTCACCTGCCAGACTGACATGTACTATCAAGACCAACCTACATACCAAATATTATCAACCTACCATTTCTAGTTATTGAGAAATGAACTAAAGCAGAAAAACTTAACGTGGCTACTAGACCGTGAAATTGAGGTCAAGGACAAAAGTCACCTGCTAGACTGACATGTACTACCCAAGACCAACCTACATATCAAATACGAAGTGGCTGTTTTTCCGGCAAGCCGGAAGAATAGACAAAAAAGACTATTTTTCCGGCAGTTGACAGATATAAAAGTTTTTAATAATTTGATAATATTTGAATAGTACGCATATAATATCAGTCGTCTATTTGCAATTTCTGTGAAATAAAAGTTAGTTTAAAATATTGTGAAGCCGTTGGAAATTGATAAATGCGAAAATAATTTGTTGTAGTATGCATCATTTATGGCCGGAAAAATAGACAAATTTTACTATTTGTCCGGCTGTCCGGAAAAATAGACAGAAATGTCTATTTTTCCGGCCATTGAAATTAAGATAAAAATTAAGAGTTACAAAATCACAAACATTATCATTATCAAAATGAAAACTAAGTAGAGGTAAATTAATAAGATTTATGGTTCTTCAAAAGGAAAAAAAATGTATTTGTTTTTGTTTAAATCGAATAATTTTTGCATTTTATTTTTGGCCGGAAGAATAGACATTTTTACCTATTTTTCCGGCTAGCCGGAAGAATAGCCACAGCCTATCAAATATTATCAGCCTACCACTTCTAGTTATTGAGAAATAGATTTAAGCAGAAAAACTTAACGTGGCCACTAGGCCGTGAAATTGAGGTCAAGGACAAAGGTCATCTGCCAGACTGACATGTACTACCCAAGACCAACCTACATACCAAATATTATCAACCTACCACTTCTAGTTATTGAGAAATGGGCTTAAGCAGAAAAACTTAACGTGGCCACTAGACCGTGAAATTGAGGTTAATGTCACATGAAGTTATGTCCGTCAGGTAGCACTTGATTAGTACTATCAATGGACCAAATATGATGTTCCTACATCAAAGGGTTATCAAAATATCCTGTATTTAGTAAAAATTAACGCCGTCGCCGTCGTCATACTTTGCCCGCCTATGTCTCGCTTTCCGCGAATTTCGTCGCGGGCGAGACAAAAACTACAAAAAACATCAAGTTTGTTTTGCCTTATTACATAATATTACGGAATATATATATATATATTTTTTGTAAAAAATATGTACTGTTGAATGAAAATGACATATCGTCGTGATATGTCCCACAGATCAATAAGTATCATTCACTAACATATTTCTGATTCAGAAACTTCTCGTAGTTGTTCTGATTCAGAAGTCTTGATTCAGACGTCTGTCACAACTGTTCTGATTGAGATGGTTTTCAAAGTTGTTTTTTTTTAATAGAAATCTCGCAGTTGTTCTGATCCAGAAACCTGTCAAAATTGTTAGATTCAGAAGTCTGTAACATTTTTTTCTAGACGTATGTCACATCTGTGCTAACTTACATGTCTGTGACAATTGTTCCGATTAAGAAGTCTGCGACAGTTGTTCCGATTCAGACATCTGTCACAGTTGTTTTGGTTCAGACATCTCTCATAGTTGTTTTGAGTAAGACGTCTGTCACAGTTGTTCAGATTCAGACGTCTGTCACAGTTTAGATTCAGATGTCTGTCACAATTGTGTTGTCCTGATTCAGACGTCTGTCATGGTTGTCCGGATTCAGACGTCTGTCAGTTGTTCTAATTCAAATATTTGTCACAGTTGTTCTACTACAGATGTCTGTCCCAGTTGTCCTGAATCAGACGTCTGACACAGTTGTTCTGATTAAGACACCTGACTCAGTTGTTATGATTTAGATGTCTGTCACAGTTGTTCTGATTCAGACGTCTGACACAGTTGTTATGATTCAGACGTCTGTCAAAGTTGTTCTGATTTAGACATCTGTCACAGTTGTTCTGATCCAGATTTCTATCACGGTTGTTATGATTCAGATGTCTGTCACTTTTTATTATTCAGACGTCTGTCACAGTTGTTCTGATTCAGACGTCTATCACGGTTTGTTCTGATTCAGACGTCTATAACGGTTGTTCTGATTCAAACGTCTGTCAGAAGTTATGATTTAGACATCTGTCACAGTTGTTGTGATTCAGACTTATGTCACGGTTGTTCTGATTCAGACGTCTGTCAGTTGTTATGATTCAGACGTCAGTCACAGTTGTTCTCATTCAGACATCTGTCACAGTTGTTATTATTCAGACGTCTATCATGTTTGTTCTGATTCAGACGTCTAATAACGGTTGTTCTGATTCAGACATCTGTCAGGGCTGTTGTGATTCAGACGACTATCACGATTGTTCTGATTCAGACCTCTGTCAGTTGCTATGATTCAGACATCTGTCACAGTTGTTACGATTCAGACATCTGTCACAGTTGTTGTGATTCAGTTATCTGTCATAGTTGTTCTGATTCTGACGTCTGTCACGTGTTATGATTCAGACATCTATCACAGTTGTTCTGATTCAAACGTCTGTCAGTTGTTATAATTAAGACATCTGTCACAGTTGTTGTGATTCAGACATCTGTCACATTTATTCTGATTCAGACGTCTGTTAGTTATTATGATTCAGACATCTGTCACATTTGTTCTGATTCAGACGTCTATCACGGTTGTTCTGATTCAGACGTCTGCATTTGTTAGGATTCAGACATCTGTTACAGCTGTTGTGATTCAGACATCTGTCACAATTGTTGTGATTCAGACATCTTTCACATTTGTTGTGATTCAGACATCTGTCAGTTGTTCTTATTCAGACATCTGTCACAGTTGTTGTGATTCAGACATCTGTCACAGTTGTTGTGATTCACAGTTGTTCTGATTCAGACGTCTGTCAATTGTTATGAGTCAGACGTCTGACACAGTTGTTATGGTTCAGACATCTGTCACAGTTGTTCTGATTCAGACGTCTGTCAGTTGTTATGATTCAGACATCTGTCACAGTTGTTGTGATTCAGACATCTGTCACAGTTGTTCTGATTCAGACGTCTGTCAGTTGTCAGGAGTCAGACGTCTGTCACAGTTGTTCTGATTCAGACGTCTGTCAGTTGTTATGATTCAGACATCTGTCACTGTTGTTGTGATTGAGAAGTCTGTCGCAGTTGTTGTGATTCAGACATCTGTCACAGTTGTTGTGATTTAGATGTCTGTCACAGTTGTTATGATTCAGACGTCTGCTATAATTTGTTAAAAGTCTACCAATGTCTTGGTAAGGGATTATACCTGTCTGAAATGACATGAATGACTCCTGCCAAAGACTTTGTCAGTAGCACTTTTGACTCAGATAAAACTAATATTCAGATGTCACATTCAAAGCAACCAAAACACAATTCTGATTGTAAATCAACATGACATGTTCAACAAGATCCAATACTCCTATTATGTGAGGCTGGCAGGCAGTGACTAAAGGAATTACATTTTACAGAAATATGTATCCTCCAAGAACTAGAGGCTCAGAAGGCTGAGCCTGTATCGCTCACCTGGCTTTCTGGTTTCAGCAGATTTTTATATCTGCTGTACTGTAAATGGAAGCAATCTAAGTGATCATTGATGTAAAGTTTTGTTTAATCTGCTCAAATCATTTCAAAAGAGACAGTCAAAATGTGTATTTTCAATGTTAAACTATGTTCGGCCCTGAAGGCCAAGTTTTTTGACAGTTTTTTGAAAAAAATTTGGGCAATTTTTGTGATGGACCTTCAAAACATTAATTTCTGTAAGGTTTGGATCAATTCTCTTCAGTAGTTTCAGTGCAGATAGTTTAATTTCTGTAAAGTTTGGATCTTGAGTAGTTTCAGAGGAGATAGTTAAAATGTGCTTTTCCCATTGGGTCCAATGTTAAACTATGTTCAGCCCTGGCAGCAATGTTTTATGGCAGATCAAAAACAATTTTGCATTCTACATGGAGGACCTTCAATACATCAATTATGTAAAGTTTGGTTTTATTTGCTCTAGTCGTTTCAGAATACTTAGTAAAAAATGTGTGTTTTCCCTTAGGGTCCAATGTTAAACTATGTTCAGCCCTGGCGGCCATGTTTTTTGGCCGATCTGAAAAATTTAAGTACCTTACAAACATTATTCCTGTAAAGTTTGGTTCAAATTGGTCCAGTGGTTTCAGAGTAGATAGTTAAAATGTGAAAAGTTTACGGACAAACGGACGACAGATGCCAAGTGATGACAAAAGATTACATGGCCTTTTAGGCCAGAAGAGCTAAAAATACAAATCCCACTGTCATACCAATCAACCTTTCGCCAGAGACAAAAATAGGTACGTACTGTCATGACCACATCATTAAACAAAGGTTGCATTTTGTCAAAGACTTCTAAAAGAAAACATCAAATACATTATTTTTTTGACATAACTCTGTGTCAGCATATATGAAGGAGGGGGAGACATTTTCTGTCAATGTGTTTTGGCCATTTTTAGCTGGTTGGTTAAATGTTTTTGGTGAAATAAATCAGTTGTTAAATGTTCTTGGACCATTTGGTGCTTTCTGTTCTGTTTAATTTTTACTTCAAAATGTGTTAACTGTTAAAGGGAAATAAAAAACACTGTTTCTTGTTGATGAGGGCAAGGCAAGACCTTTTCTGTAATGTGTTCTTGTCATTTTCAACTAATTGTTAAATGCTTTTTGGAAAATTAAAGACCTTGATTTTTTTCTTGTGAGAGAACTTGAATTTGTCATCATATGTTTTACTATTATATTGTTTAGTTTCCTACAGATTCTGCATTTCACTGCTTGTGATTTGATCCCAGGGTGGACAAATTATTGTGGGTACCTATTCAATTTATCAGAAAGAAACATTGTCTTTCTGATTTTTTATTATCATTTCTTTATATTTGTATATATAAATAATTGCACATGTATATTCAATCCAAAATAACACTTATCATGGATATATAAATTAAATCATTTTGTATGTCTCTGCACTGACAAACTCTATTCCAATCTAAAAAGAGTACATTTTTTCACGAAACTATATTGTTCAAATAATTTTATATAACTTATTGTATAATGGTACTCAACAGAAAGTGCCTTCACTGATAAGCCACATCAAGTGGAGTGAAAAAAATGGATATAAAATGAAAGCATAATGATTTAGTGTAGAAAATGTTTGCATCACTTACAAAACTGATAACATAAATGAGTATTGCATTTCCCTTTAATGCACAGTAAATCAAACACAATTCAAAGTAGTTTTACTCATTTTCCTAACAATCAAGTGTACCTGTTTTAGGGGACTTTTAATTGCTATAGGAAATCTTGTGTTATTGAAGGCAAAAATTGTCAAATACCAGTAAAGCAGGAATTACATCAGAAATGGTAAATGGTATGACAAATTAGTCAACATATTACTTTAACTATACGATAAGAGGAATTCGAAGAAAGGAACCCCATTAAAATCAAATCCAAAAATAAAAGATTTTACATATTCTGAAAATTGTAATTTCAGCCCTTTTGACCCCCTGTAGCTTTGAAACGGTAAGAGCTACATCAAATCCATATGACATACTACTGAAACATTATATCAAGAGAAATCCAAAGAAAAAAATCCCATCGAAATCCGATGAAAAATGAAAATTTTAGGTAATCTGCAAATTTGTAATTTTATCCCTGTTCGGCCCTCGTAGCTGGGAAAATAAACATGATGTCAAAAATCTGATGCGCAGCTCTATATTTGTTTTCAAAAGGAATCCATTGCAAAAAAACTGCATCAAAATCGGACTAAAAATAAATAAAATGAAATTTTTGAAAATCGCCCCATTTGGGCCCCATTTATCTCATACACGGTACTAGTACATGCCACGTAAAATCTTTTGCCTACTACTACTAGGAAATTTAATTAGTAACACACTGAAAGAAACCCTATCAAAATCCAATAAATAATAAATATTCCACAGCCAAATATGTGAAAACACCCAATTTTACCCTTTTTTTGCCCAATTTTGCCCTTTTCAGCCCCTTTTTAGCTCATCTGGCTATGCCAGGGTGAGCTTTTGCCATCACTTGGCGTCCGGCGTCCGTCCGTCCGTCCGGCATAAACTTTTCATTCAAAGATCTTCTCCTCTGAAACCACTGGGCCAATTGGAACCAAATTTGGTCACAAAAGTCCTTGGGTGGTCCCCTTTAAAAAAGGTATCCGGCAGGTCTGTACCTTATCCAAGATGGCCGCCAGTGGGGAACATAGTTTTAACATTGGACCCTATGGGTAAACACATTCAAAGATCTTCTTCTCAGAAACTACCAGTCCAATTATGACCAAACTTAGTCACAATGGTCCTTAGATGATCCCTTTAAAAAAAAAGGTATCCGGCAGATCCGTACCTAATCCAAGATGGCCGCCAGCGGGGAACATAGTTTTAACATTGGACCCTATATATGGAACAGACATTCAAAGATCTTCTTCTCAGAAACTGCCAGTCCAATTATAACCAAACTTAGACACAATGGTCCTTAGATGGTCCCTTCCAAAAAAAGTATCCGACAGGTCAGTGCATAATCCAAGATGACCGCCAGCAGGGAACATAGTTTTAACAATGGACCCTATGGAAATTACATTCAAAGAACTACCAGTCCAATTAAAACAAAACTTAGTCACAATGGTCCTTAGATGGTCCCTTCCAAAAAAGGTATCCGGCAAGTCCGTACCTCATCCAAGATGGCCACCAGTGGGAACATAGTTTTAACATTGGACCCTATGGGTAAACACATTCAAAGATCTTCTTCTCAGAAACTACCAGTTCAATTATGACCAAACTTAGTCACAATGACCCTTAGATGATCCCTTCAAAAAAAGGTATCCGGCAGGTCCGTACCTAATCCAAGATGGCCGCCAGCGGGGAACATAGTTTTAACATTGGACCCTATGGAAATTACTTTTAAAGATCTTCTTCTCAGAAACTACCAGTCCAATTAAAACAAAACTTAGTCACAATGGTCCTTAGATGGTCCCTCCCAAAAAAGGTATCCGGCAAGTCCGTACCTAATCCAAGATGACCGCCAGCAGGGAACATAGTTTTAACATTTGACCCTATGGGAAAGACATTCAAAGATCTTCTTCTCAGAAACTACCAGTCCAATTAAAACAAAACTTAGTCACAATGGTCCTTAGATGGTCCCTTCCAAAAAAGGTATCCGGCAAGTCCGTACCTAATCCAAGATGACCGTCAGCAGGGAACATAGTTTTAACATTTGACCCTATGGGAAAGACATTCAAAGATCTTCTTCTCAGAAACTACCAGTCCAATTATAACCAAACTTAGACACAATGATCCTTAGATGGGCCCTTCCAAAAAAGGTATCCAACAGGTCTGTGCCTAATCCAAGATGGCCGCCAGCGGGGAACATAGTTTTAACATTGGACCCTATGGAAAAGACATTCAATGATCTTCTTCTCAGAAACTACCAGTCCAATTAAAACAAAACTTAGACACAATGGTCCTTAGATGGTCCCTTCCGAAAAAAGGTATCCGACAGGTCAGTACCTCATCCAAGATGGCTGCCAGCGGGAACAAAGTTTTAACATTGAACCCTATGGAATAGACATTCAAAGATCTTCTTCTCTGAAACTACAAGTCCAATTATAACCAAACTTAGTCACAATGGTCCTTAGATGGTCCTTTCCAAAAATGGTATCTGGCAGGTCTGTATTTCATCCAAGATGGCCACCAGCGGGAACATAGTTTTAACATTGGACCCTATGGAATACACATTGGAAGATCTTCTCAAAAACTACTGGTCCAGTTAGAACCAGACTAAGCCACAATGGTCCTAAGGTGGTCCCTATTGGCCCTATTGATTTTAAGGGGAACCTCTGCCCAAATTTTTGAATTTTTATTTGAATTGTGGTCTGAATGTTTCAATTTCAGCATTATGTATTACCTTGATTATAAGGGGAACACCTGTCCAAATTCTTTTTGAATGGTGTTCTGTTATGGGTGGTAATGGATGGTGGATCTTTCAGTTGCCATGGAAACCAAATAAGAATACTGTAATTTTAGAAAAAAAAGTATTTTGCTAAATTTCATGTTTTGTTTTTCCTATTGGAAATGCCTTTTATCTATGTCAGCCATGGTCCAGGTGAGCGATACAGGCTCTTGAGAGCCTCTTGTTTAAAAACGGTAGGGGCCAAAATTACCAAAACCCACCCCTGCCTTCCTTTTGTGCCAAGGAACACTGTGTGAAAATTTCATAAGAATTAGTCAACTGGAACTTAAATTATTGACAAAAAACAAAAGTGTCTACAGATGATGACGACAGCGCCATACCATTATACGACCTCAATTTTTTGCGGTTGTATAAAAATTTAAGGGAGTACGAGTCTCAAAAATTTTGTAATTAGAATTAAAATTCTGACCTTTTGTCTTGAAGAGCACATCTAATGGAAAAATTTGAGCAAAAAATTTTGAAAATCCATGTAGGAATTTTTTAGATATAAGACGTCAAAATTTTGGCAGGAAACAGATCTCTCTAGAGTTTTCCTTCAATTTGCATAAGATGTTTATAGGCCTTTAGATATATGAAATTATAATTGGAAGTTGATTAAATTTTGTACACAGTCTATTTTATGTAGTTTAAAGTGACTTATGACCAAGAAAATGTGNATTTTAGTACTGTTTGAATGGATAAAACCCGAGGATATAGAATGCTTCTGAAATCTGAGGCTCGTACTCCCTAAACATGTTCACCAGACTATACAATTCGGGTAAGTGACAAAAGCAATATACATGTAGCAGACTGCTATATATGTACTACCACAAAACCAACCTAAATGCCCAATATCATTGACCTACCACTAATAGATACTGAAAAATCAGACATGATCACTACTCCGTGAAAATACGGTTAAGGGCAAAAGCAAAATAGGCAGCCATGTTCCATCTGAGACCAACCCACATACCAAATATAATTGACCTACCATCCATAGATACTGGGAAACTTAACATGTTCCCTGGACCATGAAATTGAGGTCACAGAAATAAGTCATATGGCGGACTGTCATGTACTACCAAAGACCAACCCACATACCAAATATCATAGACCTACCACTTATAGATAATGGCAAAATTAACATGATCACTGAACCGTGATATTGAGGTCAGATATAAGTCATATTGCCGACTGTTATGTACTACCCAAGACCAACCCACATACCAAATTTCATTGACCTACCATAAAGAGATGCTGGAAATCCTAACAAGCTTACTGGACCATGAAATTGAGGTCACACACAAAAACCATATAACAGAACATTATGTACTTCTTCAGACCAACCTACATACCAAATATCATTGACCTACCATTAATAGTTACTGAAAAAATGAACCATGAAATTTAAGCCATGGACAAAAACCATAATACAGTCCGTCATTGATGTACTCCCCAACTCCCATCCATATACCAGATATCATTGACCTAAAACTTATAGTTACAGAAAAATTTAATTAATTGCAAAAACATAACATGTTCATTGGACCATGAAATTAAGGTCACAGACAAAAACCATATGACAGACTGTTATTTACTACCAAAGACCAACCTACATACCAAATATCATTGACCTACCACTTACAATTACTGAAAATAAACTGTGGACACAGGATATGTCTCGCCTGCCCCTGCATCGCCTTAATTTGCACATTGATCTACTGCAGCAGCAATAAAAATAAAATATAATCTTAAACTGTGTTAACAATTTCCTTGGAAAAAAATGATGTGATCACTCATTCATGACTAAGATTAAGCCAGGGCCAACATCTGGGTGTGGAATCGGTATGTACTCCCCAAGACGCAACTGCATGTCAAATATCAAGTGCATAGGACTACTGGTATAGGCTGTAGAAACTGCTTGCTAAAAACTTAATGTGATCGTTCATGTGTGACTAAGGGGCCAGGGCCACCATCCAGGCAAGGAATCGGTATGTACTCCCGAAGACGCAACTGCATGTCAAATATCAAGTGCCTATGACTACTGGTATAGGCTGTAGAAACTGCTTGCTAAAAACTTAATGTGATCGTTCATGTGTGACTAAGGGGCCAGGGCCACCACCCGGGTGTGGAATCTGTATGTATTCCCCAAGATGCAACTGCATGTCAAATATCAAGTGCTTAGGACTACTGCTATTGGCTGTACAAACTGCTTGCTAAAAACTTAATGTGATCATTCATGCGTGACAAAGGGGCCAGGGCCACCATCCGGGCGTGGAATCAGTATGTACTCCCCAAGATGCAACTGCATGTCAATATCAAGTGCCTAGGACTACTGGTATAGGCTGTACAAACTGCATGCTAAAAACTTAATGTGATCGCTCATGTGTGACTAAGGGGCCAGGTCCACCATCCAGGCATGGACTTAGTATTTACTCCTCAAGACGCAACTGCATGTCAAATATCAAGTGCCTAGGACTACTGGTATTGGCTGTACAAACTGCTTGCTAAAAACTTAATGTGATCGTTCATGTGTGAATAAGGGGCCAAGGCCATAATCTAAGTAGGGATTTGAGTTGTACCCATAAGGATGCAACTGCACATCAAATACTATGGACCTACAACTAACATAAGCTTGTTAATTCACAATAGTTTACAAATTGTTCATGCTGCCGCCGGAAACGCTATCCCTAAGTCTCGCCTCCGCAACTTTTCGTCGCGGGCAAGACAAAAATGACCTATTAAAAAACTAAAATGCTCACTAGACCAAGAAATTGAGGTCAAGGACAAAAGCCATATGACAGACTGTCATGTACTACCTAAGGTCAACCTACAAAGCATATATCATTGCCCCACCACTAAAAGTAGCTGAAAACTAAACTTATGACAAAAACTTAACATGTTCATTGGACCGTGAAAATGAGGTCATAGACAAAAGCCGTATAGTAAACTGCCATGCACTACCCAAGACCAATCTATATTCCAAATATCATTGACCTACCACTTATAGTTACTGAGAAAATGTTCTAATCACAAAAACTTAACATGAAAGTTTACGCCGTCGCTGCCACCGCCATCACCATACTTTGTACGCATATGTCTCGCTTTCCGCGACGAACGTCGCAGGTGGAGAAATCAATTTTATTAAAATAATGTGCTGTATGATGACAATTTTTTTATGTCTTTTTCTTCCAAGAATCTGCACAATTTTTTTGATAAATGATTTAACTGGAATATAAATATATCTATTTCTCAATGGCTCTGTGCTCAGTATTCATAATAATTTACCTCATATGTACCTAGCATTTTCAGTTATGTATCTTGAATGGACAGTACATAAAATAGTATACATGTTACATACAAAATGCTCAAATGAAGCACATCTTATATAGATATATCAACTAAGTGGTAATCTAATAAACAGGTATGCCCTCAGGAATTCCAACCATACATTGATAAAATGTTTATTGGATAAAACAAGGAATTGTGATGCAGTAAACGAAGGACACATAAAGTCAGGAAATGCTACTTGTCCTTTGCTGAGACACCTGAAAGGAAAAATGAATTTTTTCAAAGTCTGATTGTTTTCAGAAAGCTTACTTAAGTTCTTGACAAGGACGATAAATCAACTTGTAATATTAATCCTTTAATCTTAGTATGGCTTAATACTTATAAAATGGAGGGCAATGCTTCAACAGTGCATTCATTACCTGACAGCTTTTCATATATTTGCACTATATATCAAAATCTTGTTCCACAGAACACATTGAACCTTATGGGAGTGGGAGGACCTACATGTACCAACGGTGCATTAATATAATGCTAATTTAGTTAATGCACAGTTGAAGCTCTGCCCCTTTTCATAAATTACATGACGGGAATTGACTTTGAAAAAAAAACGAGAAATTATGGCGGATTTCCCGGATGTTTAACATATTTTATTTGCAATTCTTCAATGACATACCAATATTCCTCTAGTAACACCTATAAAACTCCTTCTAAACTCCTCCCTTTTGTCTGCTTGTCAAGCAATCAAGCTTCTATAGAATTCTTTTGTATACCAATTTGTACTGCCTAGAAGGATTTACCTTGATACTCCAGTGATGACAAATTGGTATACAATAGAATTCTATAGAAGCTTGATTGCTTGATGAGCAGACAAAAGAGAGTAGTTTAGAATATAAAAAGTAGAGGACCATTAATATCACGATTTGTGATAATAATATTTTTCTAATAGAGTACAGTGTCAAACTATGAAATACAATTTCAGCCACTGTTCATTTCAAAAAGCTAAAAATCTTTACTATAAAGAAGGACCACCTTTGGGCATGCTCTTTTTTTACTAATTTTGGAATTTTGGTTAAAAATGGCAAATCAGTTTCAAATAAAATCTTATGAATACATTTTCCAATTGGGTCTTATTTTCAACTATATCATCCGCAGGTGGCCATCGTCATGATCGTAGATAAGGTTCCAAAGTAATAATCACATAACTTTGAAGGGACTCTCAAAGGACTATAGCCCTTTTCATAAAGTGTTTCATAAAGTGTTGTTATCTTTTCCTGGATTGGAACTCTCCCATCAAATGGAGATACAAACAGTCTTCTCATACAGTTATCACTCTTACCGTATGCTAGCAATACACAATTTAAACTCTGAATACATTTCAATTCTAAAATTAGTGCAGTGTGGCAGTAAACAATGACCCAGTAATCTAATATGAACAGTGTTCAGGATAAACAACAGTTGTCATGTTGGGTTGATAAACAGATCTGTTTCATTGTATTTACAGTCGAAACTTTGATGGCTCGACCACCCAAGGGACCGATGAAAACAGTTCGGGCCAGAGAGGTGCTCGAGATATTGAGGTTGAACTATGTTTAAACTTGAAGAAAGGGACCACAAAAATAGTTCAAGGCACCCATGGTGTTCAAGTTATTGCTGTTCGAGCCATCGAAGTTCTACTGTATATGCCAAAACTGAGGAACAGACCAAATTGTTTTCTGAAAAGGCCTATTTGATAACACCTGGTTAAAATTGATCCAAGCAGTTTTATAGGTCCTATGGCAAATGATCTTAGATACTGTAGGAAAATATAAACTACAAAATTTAAAGGTGACCAAGATTAGTTTGATTAAATTTGGTTTTGGCAAATTTCTTGGTGCATTAACATGTTACTGTAAAAGCAGAAATGTTCGTGGGATTAAATTTCTTTTATTTCTTTGGTAATAGTTATCAACAAAATTAAATCCCCACGACTTAATTCAAGGTATATAGTCATTACTATGTGATATGAATTCCACGAAAATTTGTCCCTACGAAATAGTTTTAAAGGTTAAATCCACAAAATTTCATCCCAACGAAAATAAAAGATTATACAGTATGTTTGCAATTTTTCAATGAACCAAACTCTATAGGATTCTATTGTAAGCAAATTGGTACCACCTGAAGGGGTTTATATTTATAATACGGTGATGACAATATAATACAGAATGCTTGAACTTTGATTGTTTGATATTTTGATTGTTGACGATATGAAATAGAATGCTTGAACTTTGATTGTTTTATTAACAGACAAAAAAAAACCTGGTTTTTAAGGGGTTGTTGTAGGTGTTACTAGAGGAATATTGGTATGTTCATTAAAGAATTGCAAATATATATGTGTTAATGCTTTAGGAAATCCACCATAAAAATGTTCAAGTGATTGAATGCCTTTCCCAAAAGTCCCTATGTTAAACTATCTTCCCCACTGGTAGCAATCTTGGATGAGCTAAGAACATTAAAATCCTAAATTTTGAAGAACATCGAATGAAGTGCCAACCTACGAAACATCAACATTTTTGTCCAATAGTTTTTGAAATATATGTCAAAACATACCAGACTATTGAAATATTAACAAATATTTGGCAATAAATCCTATAAAGGTCACCACATTTTCCCCAAAATTGCATAAATATGTAGGCCTTACTACACTGGACACTTTCTTTAAATGTTTATCTCTATCTTCAATCATTTTGAATTTATTCAAACAAAAAGTAAAAAAGAAAAGAAAACAAGATGTGTTTGTGAAACACTACATATGCCCCCAGATTCTACAGTAAAATATATGAAAATACCCAAATTTACCCCTTTGTGACCCCTATGACCTTGACCTTTGACCTAGTTTTTTTGCATATTTATGACCTATACACTTGCCAAGTATCAAAAGTCTGTCTTACATAGTTCAAAAGTTGTTTATTACCATAAAAACACCAAATTTAACTCCTTTATTCTGAAACAGATGAAGCCCCTTTGGGCCTCTTGTTTATTGAAATGGTTTTAATTGTTAAAAGTATCTGTTTAAACATGCTTTAAGAAACTTACAGAAAAATACTGCATCAAGATCCGACAAAAAAATGAAAAATTCTTTTTTTTTTCCATTTGTCTCCTTTGGGCCTCATGTTTCTCAAAAACGGTAAATGCTACCTCAAATCTGTTGACATACACCAGTTGCGCAATTTTATTAGCAATAACATAAAACAAACCCCATCTCAATACGATAAATAATAAGGATTCTACAGTTAAATATGTGAAAACAGCCAAATTCACCCCTTTTTAACCTCTGTGACCTTGACCTTTGAATGACTTTTTTTCATATTTATGTTCCTCTTGACTAGACCTATACACATGCCAAGTATCAAAAGTCTACCTTATATAGTTCAAAAGTTGTAGCCAAGGTTAAAGTTTCGGACAGACAGACAGGACAAAAACAATATGCCCCCCGATCCTCGATCTGGGGGCATATAAAGTTCATAATAAGCACCAAACTGTAAGTTAATACTTAGCACATACAATGATGAGGTAAGTGATATGGCATTCAAATTATTAAGATGCAAAAATCTGAATACACAATAAATTAATATGGTGTCTATCAAGAAAACTTTGTTGCTAATTAAAATCTTTAATTCTATAATATCCAAATACACAATACATTAACAACCAAATATTATAAATAATGTCTTCTGATATCACACTGATTTGTCCAGGACTAAAAGAACGATTTTTATAACCTGTTCCAGCAACTCGACCTTTAGACAGATATCTGTAAGTGGAAAAGATGTAATATCATGATAATGTTTACTAACATATACCTTGTTTTTAACGTATATCTAAATGACAAAATTTACTCACAAGAATGACAATAAAACATGTTTTCATGTGAAAAAATTTTTATCCTATGGCTTAAATCACTGCGAGTTATTTCTGCATGGCTGCATCTGTTCAATGTAAGTTAACCTGGCTGTGGTTTCTGAAAAGACTTCTGAAAGCTGAGTACCCATAGGGCAAAGTTATTGAATAGTGTCAATCTGAAGTATTTTGCTGACAAAGATCACGTCGGACTGACAAGATTTTTTTAGGGGTGAGTAGAAATGGGGTTGTTCTAACCATACATAGACTAATATCTTCTCCTGTACTTAATTTCAAATTTATCTTTGCTGGAAAATATGCAAACTAAAAAATAGATGAAAGCAATATAATGCATTAATCAAGATACAAATTAATGAATGCATATTTGGATTACCCAAAATGCATTACTGAATAAACTAGAGCTGTCGCCGAATGGCAGCCAGTTATGTCCCCGCTAATTGAACCCTGAACCAATATGGCAATAGTAAATTAAATGTTTGTGGACACAATACAGTTGTGGACACAGTACAAATGTGGACAAAACAGACATATGGACACAATGATATACTTCCCCTTTTTTCAGAAAATATACAAAGATGAATTAACTCTCTTTCAAAATTTTGGACAGCAACTAATAAAGTTCAAGCAAATCTTTAGGTGGTGTACTACAATTGTGTAACATTTCATCAAAATCCAAGCAGATGTTTAAGAGGACATGTGCTGACAAAGTTCGTCTCTCCCACCTTTTTCCAGAAAATATTCAAAGATGAATTATCTCCCCTTCAAAATATCTGGCAGTAACTATATACCTTCATGCAAATGTTCAGGTGTTAAATATAACTGTTTTACATTTCATCAAAATCCATGCAGTGAATAGGAGAACATGTGCTGACAAGGTTCGTGCCCTGGGGGGTTCATCCGCTTGTCCAGAAAATATTCAAAGGCAAATTATCTGCCCTTCAAAATATCTGGCAACATCCATATTACTTCATGTACAACTTTAGGTGGTGTACTATAACTGTGTAACATTACATCAAAATCCAATCAGCCGTTAAGGAGAACATATGCTGACAAGGTTCCTCCCCTCCCCCTTTTCCAGAAAATATTCAAGGGGGAATTATCTCCCCTTCAAAATTTTGGGCAGCAACCATATTGATTCATGCACATCTTTAGGTAGTGTACTACAACTGTGTAACATTTCATCAAAATCCAAGCAGCCGTTTAGGAGAAGATGTGTTGACAAGGTTGTCCCCTCCCCCTTTCCCAGAAAATATTCAAAGACGAATTATCTCCCCTTCAAAATTTCAGGCAGCAAAAAACCATATTAATTCATGCACATCTTCAGGTGGTGTACTACAACTTTTTAACATTTCATCAAAATCCAAGCAGCCGTTTAGGAGAACATACACTGAAAAGGTACATAGATGGACCTACAGACAGAGGGACAGGGTGATTCCTACATAGCCCCCAACTTTTGTTTGTGGAGGTATAATAAATCCCAATGTGATTTCAGCTCCTGGCCATATTGGATATGGTACATGTGTAAGCACAAAAAAAGGGGTCCATCCAAAGACTAAGTTTTGTTCAAATTAGTTGTTAATACATTGTGTATTTGGATATTCATAACAGAATAAAAGATTGTAATTAGCAATGACATTTTCATGATAAACACCCTAGTTATAGCTACATTAGTTATAGCTTTCTTCTCAATCTATATTAGATTATGAACTACTGACATTAAATTTGCTCATGTCTTCATCCCATTCATTTGATCTATGAACAGGGGGTCCAACCTTATTGGTTGGAGAAGTCCTAATTTGGTTGGAGCAAAATCGTTTGTGTATGAGTTTAAAGTTACTAAGAATGTTTGAATTGATAAAAATGTTACCTTTCCGCAATGACTAAATAAATTCACCCTTTTCAATCAATTTTTTGTTCAAAACATATAAGATTTCAAAAGCTATTGAAGAAAACCATCAACAACCTACTTATTTAACTTCTGCGATAATTCTGAAATGTTTTTTTTTTCAATAACTTTTGTAATCTTTAATATTTTGAAAAAGTATTGATGTAAAAGATTCAATTAAATAATAATTGCTGAAAGGGAACATTTTTATCAACTAAAATGCTCTTAATAGCCAAATTGATACAGAAACAATTTTGCTCCAACAAAATTAGGGCTTCTCCAACCAATTAGGTTGTACCCCCTGTAAAAAGTTTTGCTAAAAGCTCAGTTTTTACCCAAATGGCAGTTATTGAAAAGTGTCAATCTGAAAGATTTTGCTGGCAAAGATCATGCCATACTGACACTATTTTGTAGTCAGTCAGTCCAAAGTCCAACACAAATTTTGAAATTTTGTCACTGAAGTAAAAATGTAGGCTGGAAAAATGGTGGTTTGGCCTGACAAATGTCTGAGTGTGCCAGTCTGAATGTCAGACATGAAACAAGATGTGTTTTGTGAAACACTTATGCCCCAGTAGAAGTAAAGAAGAAACATTTAGTAACTTTGAACAATGAATGTCCTTCTGACCAAATAATTTGTAGAAATAAATTCTTGTATTAAATGAAAAGTTTAATCACATCAAATGATGATTGCAATTGGAGGCAAACACAGAAGTCACCCAAATGAACCCCTCCAATCATTATCCAAGCATTATTATAAAAACAATCCCCACTATTTGGAACATTTATAGTCAACTCATTGTGTTCTGTCTATCAGTGTTATCAGTACTTTGATTACACCAGGGATCATCAATACAGGTTCCCCAAAAGTGGAGGAATACACAGAAGAGAAGAAATGAAATAATAGATATTTTTAGTAACATCCCTCATCATTGATATATATAATACATATATAAATACGAAAATATGCTGAATGATTTAAAAAAATTTTTTTAACAAAAAAAAAATTCTATAGATATCAAGAAACATTTCGTCATGAATGAGTGGTGAAACTTTACCAGACAGTCACATGCCAAGGTCAAGGTCACAAGGTCAAATATTCTGGTACCAACTGAAAGGTCTCTCCACAAGGAGTACACATGCAAACTATGAAAGCTCTATCACTTACCATTCAAAAGATATGCTCAATGTTAGTTTTTATGCAGTTATTCACAGGCTAAGGTCAAGGTCATAAGGTCAACTTTTCTGGTACCAATTAAAAGGTCTTGACACAAGGAATGCACATGCAAAATATGAAAGCCATATCACTTACCATTCAAAAGATATACCCAATGTTAAAGTTTATTATTTTTTTTCAAAAAGTTCATCACATATCAAGGTCAAGGTCACAAGGTCCAAAATTTTGGTATGGTTAGAAAGGTCTCTCCACAAGGAATACACATGCAAAATATGAGAGCCCTATCACTTACCATTCAAAAGATATCCTCAATGTTAAAGTTTTTATGCAGTTGTTCACAGGCCAAGGTCAAGGTCACAAGGTCAACTATTCTGGTACCAATTAAAAGGTCTTGCCACAAGGAATGCACATGCAAAATATGAAAGCCATATCACTTACCATTCAAAGGATAAACCCAATGTTAAATTTAAATATTTTTTTCAAAAAGTCCATCACATGTCAAGGTCAAGGTCACGAGGTCCAAAATTTTGGTATCGATTGAAAGGTCTTGCCACAAGGAATACACATGCAAAATATAAGAGCCCTATCGCTTACCATTCAAAAGATATACCCAATGTTAAAGTTTTTTGTGGACAAACAGACAGACAGGCCAAAAACTATATGCCCCCCCCCCAAATCTTCGATTCACGGGGGCATAAAAATTCTTTTCAAAATCTCTGACAGGGTCCAATCAATATAAGAATTTGGACCCTACCATTTAATCTGACTCTCATAAAATGTCATATGATCAGATCTACATACTCTTTAAGGCTCGCCTACACTATCAAAAAATATAATATAGAATGTTTTAATAGTGCCATGTAAATGTTTTTCAGCTAGTTACCTGTGAGTTATCTTTAGGATGAAACTTGCATGAGACTCTGCAAATTCTTATGGTGATCAGAAATAAAATAAGAGGAACTCAATAGCCTGTATCACTTTCCTGGAGAATGGCAGTTTGATAATGTAAGGGGCAATACCATCTAATGTTAAATTAAAACAAGAAAAATTGTGAGCAAAGCTCACAGAAACATATCCCCCGCTCCCCAATTTGATTCCAGATGTAAGAATTCACCAAGAAAAAAATTCAAGTCAAATCGAATTTCTAAATAGCTGGTGCACAATGGCAATATGCACTGAACATTTTGTGAAAGTTTCATTGACCAAGTGGTCAAGGAGGAGTTGTCGCCAAAAGTATGTACCCTATGGCGGATGGAATAATGGACGAACGAAGGAATGAATGGACCAACGAAAGAACGGATGAACAGACACCATTATCACTACATACCATCTGCTAAAGCAGAGGGTATAATAATGTTTGTTTCCTCTTACCCTACCGACCCTAAAAAAATATGGCCCTACTCATATAATTTTATTGACTTATCGGAGAGAAAATCTTTTTTACTCAAATTTGGATAAAAAACAGTTATTTCTAACCTCTTTTTAGTAAAACTTATTTAAAAAATGTTCTTTCTACCTACCTCCTCAACATTTTAAGTAAAGGATGGGTAAGGGGAAACAATTTTTTTTTCTTAATTATGGCCCCATGGGTTCTCCCTTTGATGTGGTATGAACATTATCAACACATTATCTACCCATATACTATTTTGAATTTGTGACCAAATTAAGCTAATATTGGTGTTGTGACTTCTGAGAAGACTTTTAAATAAGTCCTATGTTAAACAAGGATCTTGGTTGGTGGCCATCTAGGATGAGTTACGAAAATCTGATTGGGACCACCCAAGAACTATTCTGACCAAGTTTGATTCCGTTTGCTTCAGTGGTTTCTGAGAAAGACCCTTGAATGAAAAATTAACGATGGACAACATATGATGTCCTTGCTACATACAAAGTTTCATGATATTCTGTTGAACTGTTACAGAGGAGTTGTGCTTACAAGCATATGGTGAAAACACCTATAAATTTCTAAGTTCAAAGGGGCTTAACGCCTTGAAAAATTGTACGCTGGAAAATCCCCGACAATATGCACATCTACATATGATATTCTTGCTACATACAAAGTTTCATGATATTCTGTAGAACGGTTACAGAGGAGTTGCAATTACAAGCATATGGTCAAAACACCTATAAATTTCTAAGTTCAAAGGGGCATAACTCCTGGAAAAATTCTACAATGAGAAATCCCTGACAATACATGCAATATGCACATCTACATATGATGTCCTTGCTACATACAAAGTTTCATGAAATTCTGTAGAACGATTACAGAGGAGTTGCGCTTACAAGCATATAGTCAAAACACCTATAAATTTCTAAGTTCAAAGGGGCATAACTCCTGAAAAAATTGTACGATGAAATATCCCCATAATATGCACATCTACATATGATGTCCTTGCTACATACAAAGTTTCATGAAATTGTGTTGAATGGTTACAGAGGAGTTGCACTTACAAGATTTTGCAGCCACCCAACCAAACTGCCTGCCCACCCGCCCGCCATACATCACCATTTCAATATCTGGATTTCCCTACGGGAAAACCCGGTTAAAAACGAATCTCGGCCACCATTTAAATCAGGTCAAATTTCAGTAAGAAGTTCTAAGGCTCAAAATGTTTGGGGGGGGGGGAGAGGAATGAAAGGGGCCTCAACCCAATTTCCAGCTGTCATTAATATAAGCAAATCCCAAACTTTTTTACTTTGTGTATTTATTTCTTCGATTTTTTTAAGGGGGAAACTCACCACTCATCAAATAGGCTGTAATTTGGATAGATTTCCTGTAGTGGCTATATTAGATTCAATTTTCTTATCCCCAAAGTACATTATTTTTCTTTCATCTACATGTATGTATTAGTTTGCATATTTTTTTCCAACACTGATATGCAGTGAAACCTGTCTAATCATAAACCTGAGTATTCTGACATCCTGTTAAATCCAGCATAATTTATTGGTCCTGATGACAGATTTTAAACACTTTAAAAACTGAGTATTCTGACATCCTGTATGATCTGACACATTTTTATGGTCCCACAGTATGTCGGATTAGACAGGTTCCCCTATAGTTTAAATTAAGGCCAGGAGAAGACTTTGAGTACCCAGTAATTTTTTAAAATGTTGTAATCATCCACTAGCTTATGTGAGTTTATGCTTTTGTAGGGCAATGGATGACAGTGATTGTAAGAGTACTTTTCCAATCAAATTTATGTTTGTCTCCAATCCCCCAATCATTACCACAAAAGACATGGATGTAGCGTTGTTCGACATTTACTTAAGAATTCCTCTCAAACAGGTGCTAGGGACCATCTTGAACTTTCTATGAGGTATGAGCAAAATTGAAATTGAAATTTTTTAAAAAAATTTATAAGAGTAACTAAATGCTCAAAGTCTTACCAAAGTCTGATGTGTATGTTTAGATATACATTGTATTTGGAATTAAGCTCAGATGTATTAAAATATTATTACATAGTGACATCAACATTAAATTTTGCTGACATCCAAAAATTCATGGAACTAATAATAATATATAAAAAAAGGCCACCTGCACCAAATTTAAAAAAAGGCGTGAGAAGCAAGCAATTTATTTTAAATGGCCATATGTTTTAGATAAAAAAAAATTATTCTAATTATTTTAATCTCCCTGTATTTTTTGCAATATCTAAAGCAAACTCATGTAAATAAGAGTTGGAGAGACCAATTCTTGTAAAATGTATCGCCATACACATCGTGAAATAAGTAGATTATCTAAATAGGTATCATTTTCCAAAAAGATGTATCATTACACCCCTTTATATAAACAGAAGTACATGTATTAGCGTAAATTATATACTCATTTATACATCTATGATCTGATTTGTTCAAATCGTGTCACATGACATTTGAGATTTCGCTGGGTCAACCGGCTAGCATTGGGTTGCATAGGAAGGTCAACAGGTGAACAAGAAAATTCGATATAATATAACAGTTACAACCCTAGATAGTGTGTGACCCAGTGGTTTCTCTCCCCTCAAAATTTAGGTCACCCTCGAGCAAGCTTCCGGGTGACCTTAATATCTCGGGGAGGGAAACCACTGGGTGACACACTATCTAGGGTGGTAATTGTATATTATCAGTTATCTAGATAAGGTATCATGTTCCATCTAGGTTTCCGAGTTTCTCTGTTGCTAAATCTGACTGCAAGTTTAAAGATGCAATACTGAAGATAGATATTTTAATCCAAAATCAATTTATCAACAATTTGTGCAAAGTTTAGGCTGTCAGTCAACCCTAATGCAAAATTTGATGATTTTACATGCATGATTATGAGCTAAACTAATTGCAGACAAGAATTTGGACAAAATTCAAACATATGAGGTACTCCAACTCTTTTACAACTTAACCAGAGGCTCCCACGAGCATGTATCGCTCACCAAACTGTCGATCTTAGAAAAACTTTCATTCTCTATACAGTATAATCTGTCCTTCATTTATTACAAATTTATAGGAACAATAAGTGTACATGTACCTGAACTTTTCCATGCATGTTAATTCCACATCTTTTGATTTTCAAACTGATTAAGAGTAAAGCTTTTGCGCTTTTGAGAACATTAATCCCCCAAACCATGCATACTCCTTCTTAAAATTTTGTTTTTAAAATAAGATATCTTATGCCCTGTACAACATCAGTGATGTTGAAAAATTCATTAATGGTATGCAGAATTTAGCAAAGGATATAAGTATAGAAAGAGGAGAAGTGGAAAGGATGGACAGGTAAATTAGCACTCAACAATATGTCGAAAAAAAAAAACCAGCCCACTCTTCCCATGACATGGACAAAGTTAACTGAAAAAAGTTTAATAGTACTCCTATTCTACAATAAACCACCATGAGGTGCCACAGAAAAGTGAGAAGTTATGGTTTCAGCAATATATTCCGGGATTAACAATCCACCTAGTGGCAGCATAAAAAAGATAAGATATTTTTGTACTTAAGCCACTTTTTTAAATTCATTTTTGCAACCCATACATTTATTCATCATTTATATTTTCAATACTCATCAAGAAGTCACACTCCTTGTCTTTAATTTCACAGACTGACTCTACCTTGAAAATGGGTAAATGACTACATATTTTCAATTTGTATATCTGCAACTGAAACATTTCAAGATTTCTATATGGTCCTTCACTGAGAAACATTTTTTTCATTATCTCCCTGTATCAAGTTCATTATATATGGTCTAAGTGTAGATACTTTTAATTTCAATATCAAAAGAGGTTATTGATATACTAATTAAAATAGACGAGTTTCCAATTGGTGATTTTGATGTCACAATATAGATTTTTGAACGTCACAATGTTACGTGACACAATTTACTCTGATTGACCTGGGTCAATCGGAAAAATTCATTCATAAAATGAAATTGGAAATTCGTCTATTATCTCAACATGGGGTCAATCGGGGCAATTCATTCATAAAACGAAATCGGAAATTCGTCTATTATCTCAGGTTACAAATGGCAATTATTCACAATGCTTTTTCCATAGGGGGGTACCCCAGTGTGACGCAATTCTAAAAATAGATGCAACCGAATTTCAACTCCGGGGGTCCCTCTAATAATTTGTCGGTACTGAGATCTTTCAAATTTTGGAATGAAAAATGGGGGTTCCCGTTGCTCTTCTTGGTGAAAATAGGGGCTATAAAAAGGGTCTGTATTTTTATGGAAAATATTTTAAATCCGACCCCTGACATAAACATATCAGGGATTCAGGTCAAAGATATAAAAAGTGAATAAATATTAATGAATTCTATATAACTAGTGTATAGGTGATTTTATTATAATAAGTTTCCACCAATCGCACGTACTGCAATGATTAATTCTGAATTTCATGTTGGGGTAAAAAACTAGATGCATTCCGAACAACATTAATTGCGCAATTGTAACCTATACGGTAACTCAAAACCTCGGAATGTGACCATTTGTATATTGCAAGTTAGTTTTATGTTATAGGAGCTCTTCTATCTATATTTCAAAGAATAGTACTGGTTTATTTATTTTTGAGAATTTTTTCCTGAAGACACCCCCCTTCCGAAAAATATGTCGTCTTCTGGAGACATTACGGTATTATTCTTTCTTGTCCGTAGACATTCTCATCCTTTTGCCCTGATCAATTGTAGAAGTTGGGCAGTCATCCAGTTTGGTGAATATGAAGATCACTTCTATTATCATAAAGCCATATTTGGAATAAAAAACATCAAATACGTCAATTTTGTACAAAAGTACAATTTTGAAACAGACTATAACTGCAAAAATGGGAAAAGTTGCGTAAAACATGACATAAAGCCAAAATACTATATTTAATATAAACCATTTCAAACAAACAGAAGTTACTTCTCGATTTGCCTTTTATGGCAAAGGGGGCATTTAAGATATATGCCGTTTTCACGAATTTCTTCAAAATTTTTCATTTTAAAACCAAGTTTTTTTTTCTACAAAAACATGTTTCAATTTACGGGAATCTACCTTGTGTGTTGTATTATATCTAATTCAACATAATCAAACGTTTAATTGCTACTCGCATGCTTAAAATTCTATACAGAGCCGGTTATCGTAGCATACCCATTCTCCATGGTGCAAAATTGTAGAAATCCAGAAATAGACTATAGCTACGACGTCACATAGTTTACAATGTTTTATTTATGCTGAATTATGCTTTTATACAAATTCTAATAATTTATTACTATAGAATAAACTTTAATATTCGAAAACATGAAAATTCTGGTTTTGATATAGGTTACAAATGCACAATTATTCACAATGCTATTTCCATAGGGGGGTACCCCAGTGTGACGCAATTCTAAAAATAGATGCAACCGAATTTCAACTCCGGGGGTCCCTCTAATAATTTGTCNAACATTTCAAGATTTCTATATGGTCCTTCACTGAGAAACATTTTTTTCATTATCTCCCTGTATCAAGTTCATTATATATGGTCTAAGTGTAGATACTTTTAATTTCAATATCAAAAGAGGTTATTGATATGCTAATTAAAATAGACGAGTTTCCAATTGGTGAATTTTCCCGTAAAATTTTGATGTCACAATATAGATTTTTGAACGTCACAATGTTACATGACGCAATTTCCGATTGACCTGGGTCAATCGGGGAAATTCATTCATAAAATGAAATTGGAAATTCGTCTATTATCTCAACATGGGGTCAATCGGGGCAATTCATTCATAAAACGAAATTGGAAATTCGTCTATTATCTCAACACTTACTTGGTACAGGGAGATAACCAACAAATGTTTCTCATTGTTGTTTTAAATATGATTACTTCCCTTTGACTATAGAACTTTTTCCCAGCAAAGAGGCCATTAAATTTCAATCCAGCAGTATGAGAACTTACCATTTGTATTTATCCTAGTGGTTGTAATGTGGGAATTTAGAAGTGGAAGTTCTTCCATGTTTGAATGAAGAAATAAACCAGTAAGGTGAGGTAGGACCAGATCTGGATTCTTGACCCACTGAACAAAATAAATTCTGTCAAGCATTTCACTAGAAATCAACAAATATGAAGTGTAACATACAGTATCATGCACCACACCAAAACTTTTGCTTAGATTTTATTCACTAACGAAAAGCAATAAACATAGAGACCGAAAAATTGTTCATCCCTTCACTAACTGATGAATGTGCCCAAAAATAGGGCAAATTTTCTACTTTTTATGAGATAAAGAAACTTTCTTCCCTAAATTGCAATTTCCAGGGTGAGGTGACCCAGTTAAAATGAGCTCACCTGCACTCGTCATAACTGGGTAAATGACCGATCAGAACTGGTTATTTCCATGTATCAACAACGGTATTTGTGACGACACAATGGAAAGTATGTGAAAATGGGCCTGGACTTTGCTTCTTCATAAAAGGTTTAAGAACATAGAAAATCATATTTCACAGAAGAAATAGCTACCTACATTCATTTAAAATCATAAATCAGTCTATCTTTCACTCGTGTAAAAAATAATTTGTCTTTTTCTCTCGCTTACCTGCATTCCACTCAAGAAAAGATGGGATTTCTTACATTCATGAAATATATCACTGTCTTTGATCTGCTTTCATGTAAGAAGCTATTATTCCTTTTGTAAACTGTATTGTAAATAGTAATCCTTTTGACCTAATCAAGTTTTTGTAATACCTACCTATAGTCACATGTGGTTGCATCAAAATCTCCAAAGAAAGTCTGAAAATTTGTTGGCACAACAAATGGTTGTTTACACAGCTGAATTTCATCTACATCAGGGACGTTATCCTCAGTCAGTGACGTTATATAATCAATGTCAGATTGTTGGTGCTGGTCTAAATTCAAAGGTTTCCGTAGATTTACAAAAATACTTGTCTCACCTGAGGGAACATTAGGATCACCCTGAAAATAAAAGCGAATCAAACAAAATAATACGTTGCAACATGTACATTTTATTTGTACATGTTGCAACATGTACAAAGTAACTTGTACACAACATATATAAAATTTTTATATCTTATATTATTTTATAAAAGAAATATAAACTGTAGATACAGGTGTTGCATTGTTTGAATATTGCAAACTAAAGTAACTTCATAGCAAATGGCAAGTGGTACAAACTGTGAGTATGCTATTTGCAACATGCTTGTTCATACATGTCGAATTGATCCTTTTAAGACTTCCATTCTTCTACTGAAGATACCTCCAGCTTTTTTTGAAGGTTCAGATTGCTGGTGCTTTAGTTTTGTGGTGTTTTTGTTCATTTGGGTTTGTTTTATCTTTGTCATATTATCTCCATTTATCGGTAATTTGTGTTAATTTTCTTTGATCTACATAGACTTAACAATGTCAGTATCACCAAACTGGACAATACCACGAAATTATCAGGTCAGTGTGAATGTGTCAAGCATGGGTTGCTATGCTGAAGTCATGTTTTGGAACTATTTGCCATGTGGCTTATACTTAAAATGAAGAATGCATATAAATTATTGCAACAAAAAATGAATAACTGTGCTGAAATAAAAATTTCAGCTTATTTTAATTTATTATAGAGTTCTTTTTATTATTTTGTAAATTTTTGATAAAAGAAATATAGGAGAGTTTGCTTTTGATACAGACTTCATCATGGTGTAACACATCAAGCTCATCCAAACAGGCTCATTTGATACTGTTGATACTGGTCGTGATAAAGTCCGTATCAAACACAAAATGTCCTATATTCCATATTTGTGTTGCCTCAAGATTTCCAGCATTTTGCTGTAGAATTTTTTTTTTGCCAACATACTTTAATATCTACATTAAACTAGGCATTGTGACTTGCCTAATATTGAGTACCTGCAGAACAAAAAGTGAAGGTGTGCAATTTCTTACCAAAATGAGATATCTAAAATCTTCGATTTTGTTCAAATACAAAAACCTTGTTTGTCTGCCATGTCTGTATTATTCAGTCTGGAAACTTTTTCATGTGAAGGCAATATTGCTGTTATCTGATGAAACATATTATAACGTCAGAACATTTCTAATATTCTGTCACAGTAACGAATGTTATACACTTTTAATTACACCTTGTGTAACATGTAATCTGATTGGTTAATCATGTTAATAGAAGTGGGATTTTTAGGCAAATACTACTGTGGAAGTACTTTTATTCGTGGACATCAAATTTCATGGTTTTCATAAATATCACTATTTCCTGGGTACTTAAATTCGTTGTATCAAATTCCATACATTAAACCCCTATGTATAAAAAGCATTTCTTTGGGAACTAAATTTCGTGGTTTAAGTGAACCACGAAATCCACGGAAATTGGAACCCCACGAACAATAATACTTTCACAGTACTTCACTTAGACGCTTATGGTTGTATTTGTCCTGGAGTCATCTGTGTGTTTTTTCCATGTAATGAAACAGATACTTAATGGACGTAGGGGATTGACATTCCAATTAAGTCTTACCAGGGTAGGTCTAAATTTCCATTGCCTTTTAGGCTCTGGAAATCTTTCCACAAATATCCATCCTTATCATAATATTTCTATTCAAAGGATAAAATGTGTTGACAGTTCATGATATTATTATTCTTTGTCATGTACACAATGTAACAAATAAACACAGCATGCCCACTGCTTTTACCAATTGTGGGTACATGTACCCTTTGAATATAAATTTTGGAATACGAGGTGTTTTTTAGGGTACATATGCATACTAATGTTTTTACTTCGCTACTTAAAATGGCTTCCCAAAGAACCTATTAAGTTGCATGACATATACCGAAAACTACATTGTTTGTATTTTCCTTTCTCTTTTGATTTGAACCGAAAAACAATGTACAATGATCGATTTTTCAAATGTATGTGCACACATTTTTTTCATTTGTGAAAATGTATATGCATATTTCATAATGTATGTGAATTATGTACTGCAGTACATGAATGGGCATGCTGAAATATTTGCTAGCGTTTGCTAGCATTAAAATATTTTTCATTATTTTGCAATTTAAATTAATGAAAGTGTATACAATTTAACTCCTCATACCTATACTGGTCGTGTACAATTATCGCCATTTTCACACTGTGATTTTGCATTTGATCTTCTTAAACTCAGACTAAACTTTTGATGCGTTATATTGTAAAAAAATTACCAAGTAATATATTAACCAATCGTGTTCATTTTCAGTTTCATTGCACATGTGCAGTAATATAGTCATTTTAAAAAGTGTTGGTTTTCTCGAATAATTTTGCTGATGGGTGTACCAGTCATCGCCACCTTTCAAAATATGCCTCAGCTTTTTTTAAACTGTTGAATGTACACTTTAATCCACTGAAGTACTCCTTAAAGGGACCACTAAAAGGGAATAAAGAATAAAAGGTCAGCCAATGCAATTTTCAAACTGCAAAAGGTATTTTTTTTTATCAATGCGAAATTTGCTCTATTTTTTCATGATGACAAGAAAATAGAAGACCTTTACAGCCCCAATTCATGTTAATTTGACTATTTGAAGAGAAAACAACATAGTTAGCATTTATATATGGCAGAAAATATAGCTGACTCCCCAAGTTCTCTTTTGAGACATCACATGTAAAAAATCTATTTTAAGCTAATTATCATATGTCACCCCCCACATAGCAACATATATTTTAAAAGGGCTCCCAAGGGATTTTATCTCAGATTTCACTGTTTTTAAAGATAAAAACAAATTTCTTCTGTTTAGGATAATGTTGTCATTTCTGTACATAACCGTGTAAAAAAAGTCAAGCGCGATCTCGAAGTACATGAAAATTGGGGATAACTGGTACTCGAACAGTATTGATTTAAATTCTGTGGGTAAAGTAGGAACTTTCAACAATTTTTTTTTCTTTTCGGTATATATTTATAACCAAAGTAAACATTTCTGGTTGGTCCTTTACCAGTAGAAGAAGTCCATGTGAGCTTGTTTCAACTTAATTGGTTTGATTGTCAGTTTTCAAATTTATACAAAACTGCTCGATATCATAAAGTTTTATCCAATGGAAAGGGAGGTTTGGCGTGACATATAAAATTGGTTTAACCAAACATTTCTTTTGAAATGCATGTACAAAGTACAAACATACAAACCATAGGGTCTGTAAGTCTCGTTCAATTTTGGGACTTCCGGGTACATCATTTGTACCCGGAAGTTGCATTTCTAACAGAAAAATATGACGTTTCAAGCAATAAATGTGGACGTCATAATCCCAAAACGTCATAGTTTGGCAGGAAACGTTTTCAAATTTAAATTTTTTCGTGATTTCTTGGTGTCACATGACGAGACTTACAGTCCCTATTGTGGTTGAAAATTTGCTTGGTAGTTTTGCACCTGCTCTGTCTTTTTGACCGTTGGATTTTGGCTCTTTACATATAGTGTATCCTTGTGGATCAAGTGGATTACGATATTTCTCCAGTTTGAGATAGTTAAATTTGCGATTTTCAACATGCGAGCTTTGGCGAGCATGTTAAAATCAGAAGTCTAACTATCGAGAATGGAGAAATATCGTAATCCACTATAAAACAGAAGGATATATTGTTTCTCCAATGACTTTTTCTGATTTTCAGGTGCATATTCAATGGTTCAGCATGATTGCCAATGTTTGCGGCGCGATCTGATAGCCTAGTAACGATGACGTCACAATAGACTTTATGAATGAAATGAAACGTTGCGGGAAACATCACGCAGAAATTTAACTAACGTGTGGATTAAAAATAATACAGATTTTTTACCAACTGGGTTAACAGGCTTAGAACTGAAGAAAATTCTATTCAGTACTTTTGCTATTACCCTCATTTGATATGGGGGTTAATATTCTTGAGATAATTTTTCCCATTCTTTTTATATATCTCATCTAAACACATTTAAGAAGCACCAAAGATTCAAACAAATTTCATTGTAATGGCTTTTAAAACGAAAATGACTGACCGTAATCTTAACAACTTGAGCTTCTTTCTTCTCCATATCATACTGAAGTAAGAACATTTCTATACCATGAGCACTATAGTGTGCTAGGAACAACCCAGGCTGTATAGGATAACCAGGGTCTGGAGGCTGTATCTTTATTGCTGATAGTAAGTAGGAATGCCTAGAAAAAATACAAAAATCTCAGAAATTAAAGAACCTAAGTGTGCATGCTCACATACCCAAAACAATTAAAAAATTGGAAACCAGTACAGCAACGACACATTGCAAGGCTGCTTTTTTTCTCAGGTCGAACTTCAACCCATCTCCCCAAGATCCTTTATAATCTAACCTTTGGGTTAAAACAGTGACATTGACAGAATGCTATTCACTGTGATATTTTACAAATTGTCCACATTAAACATTATACATGTATTTAGGAAAAGGCATTAATTTGTGGCAAAGAAGACAAAATATGATGTTCACATTTCTTGGTAAATTATGAAGCTTCCAAATGATTGTTAAAAACTGAATCTCTTCATTTTTGCTTTTTTTCAAAAGAACTCAGAATCTGACTGTTCCTTTTTCAAATTCGAGATAGAATTTGGATGTGAAACAGTGTTCATCTGCAGTATTTACTTCCTTGTTAAATGTAACTAGTTCCCATCTTAAGTTTACTCAGAAAGGCAAGCTCCATCAGATACATGTATATGCATAAGACAAAAACTTGGACAGCAAGATAAAGATTAAGGAAGATTAAGCCAAACAAAAACCTAATACATATTTCTGAGAGATTCACTGAATCACAACATACTAGTTTTGCAGTAGTGAACTAACATTTAAATTGGAGCACTCTGTCTGAATCAAACACTAATATGAACCTGGTTTATTTTTTACATTGTATGTACAGCTCCTAAAGGTTTTCTTTCTATCTGCATTGAAAAGACATAAGTTTTAGAAAAAACAATCTCCTAAGCTCAAAATAATTGCAAATTCTATAGCATTTGTTGTTTTATATAAAAAAAGCCAATGCATATGGCTGCTACTTCATTCTTTTTATACAGGTATCTTTATTTTCATCAATCTTATCAGCCATGGTGCTCTTCCTGGCAAGTTTTGACACAGCTGGACAGTGACAATTTACTTTAATTTTAATAACTACATGTATTTATAAAATAAAAATTTTTTGTATGGGTAGTAGCTCTGATTTTTTAAGGCTTTATAGAATTTCCATGTGTATTTTGACTTAATATAAACAATCCATACAAGTGTAGACACAGAAATGTCTCGCCTGAATATGCATATCTTTACCAAAATAATATGTCATGGCTACATGACAGGTGCCAGACTGGTTATGTGCACACCTAGATGTGACAATAAGCCAAATATGACGCCTTTAAGTGTTATAGTTAAAGAGAAATGACCAAAGTCAATGAACCATAAAATTGAGGTCAAGGCTACATGACAGGTGTCAGACTGGCATGTGCCTACCTTGATGTAGCATTAGACAAAATATGATGCCTGCAAGTGTTCTAGTTAAAGAGAAATGATCAAAGTCAATGAACCATGAAATTGAGGTCAAGACTACATGACAGGTGTCAGACTGGCATGTGCCTACCTTGATGTAGCATTAGACAAAATATGATGCCTGTAAGTGTTCTAGTTAAAGAGAAATGATCAAAGTCAATGAACCATAAAACTGAAGTCAAGGCTACATGACAGGTGTCAGACTGGCGTGCACCCAGGTAGATGTAGCATTAGACCAAATATGATGCCTCTAGGTATCATAGCTACAGAGAAATAACTGTTAAAGTAAAGAAATGTTCAAAGTCAATGAACCATGAAATTGAAGTCAAGGCTACATGACAGGTGGCAGACTGCCATGCACCCACCTAGATGTAGCAATAGACCAAATATGATGCCTCTAGGTATCATAGCTACAGAGAAATAACTGTTAAAGTAAAGAAATGTTCAAAGTCAACGAACCATGAAATTGAGGTCAAGGCTACATGACAGGTATCAGACTGGCATGCACCCACCTACATTTGTGTAGCTGTAGCAATATAATGATGAATCTAGGTGTTCTAGTTACAGAGAAATAGGTATTCAAGTAGAAAAGTGATCAAAGTCAATGAACCATAAAATTGAGGTCAGGGCTACATGTCAGGTGTCAGACTGGCACGTATCTGCCTAGATATAGCAATAGACAAAATATAGTATGTCTATACATTACAGTGCCTCAGAAATTGGCTTGAATGTAAAAATATGTCACAAAATTTACAAAAGTCACTGAACACTGCAAATGAGGCCGAGGTCAAATGACAAGTGGCACACTGGCATGCACCCACCAAGATACAACAATACACTTAGTAAAATGATGGATCTATGTATTACAAATCAAGAGAAATCAACTTGACTGTGAAACTATGTCACAATTTTTATGAAGTCATTGAACCATGAAGACAAGGTCAAGGTCATCTGAAACATGTGATGCTGGAAAGCTTACACCATCAGCTACCTGTGGACAAAAGATGTAGCATATAAGTAATATACTTTAAAAGTTATTAAGGATTTAAGAAAGTTTACAATGACACCGTTGCCACCGCTGCCGGAGAGAAATACCTATGTCTCGCTTTCGACTTTCGTTGCAAGCGAGACAAAAAGTATGATCAGTTCTGTATGACATTTGGTCAGACCTTTGGTTTTTTTATCACAATCATCACCTTTTTGACTGGCTTTATAATAGGCCTTCTGCTGATTTTGTTACACAGGAAACTATTTTTTTCACAGAAAGATACTTACGCATTGCTAAGATAACATTCCAATCTAGCTTTATCATAACTTGTAAACGGTACTGAATTGTTGTCTGTTTCTTCTCTCATCAGTTCACCAAATTCCTGTCAAATATTATTTCAGATTATGTACAGATAATCTTGTTATCATGAAAAACACTTCAAAAATGTTCAATAACTTTGTACCAAGCAGTTATATTGTTCCTATTTACAGAAGCACTATTTAAAAATAAAGGGCTACATGATAATAAGGCAGCATGATACGACCGCAGCATGTTGAACACTGAAATTTTAACAAGTGTAATTCAAAATGAATGAGGACACAGTAAAGAGCTTGATACAGTAATTAAACGGACACAATAAAGAGCTTGACCCAGTAATTAGCTGCACACAAACTAAGGAAAATAAAAATTAGCTCTTATAATTCCTTATATATACATCAGAAAAGGCAAGAGGTATGTCAACAATATATAGAAAGCTTATATCAAGAGGAATCCAAAGAAGAAATTCCTTTCGAAATCCAATGAAAAATAAAGGTTTCACATATTTCGAAAAATTGCAATTTTGGCCCCTTTGACCCTTTGTAGTTTGGAAACGGTAAGAGCTATGCAAAAGATGTTGACATACTGCTGAAAGCTTATATCAGGAGGAATTCAAAGAAAAAAACCCAATCGAAATCCGATGAAAAATAAAAATTTTAGGTAATCTGCAAATTTCCAATTTTGTCCCCATTTGGCCCCTCAAACATGAAAAAAAACAAATTGTCAAAAATCTGATGGTGCACCTCTATGGAATGAACTGCAAAAAACTGCATCAAAATTGGACTAAAATAAATAAAATAGAATTTTTGAAAATTGCCCCTTTTGGGCCCCATTTATCTCCTGAACCGTACATGCCACATAAAATCTGTTAAACATACTACTGATAGAAAATTTAATTAGGAACACAACGCAAGAAACCCCATCAAAATCCAATAAATAATAAATATTCTACAGCCAAATATGTGAAACACACCCAATTTTGCCCTTTTTGGCCCCTTTTTGAAAATGGGAGGGGCCAAAATGTCCAAAACTCACCCCAGCCTTCCTTTTGTGCCAAGGAACATTGTGGTAAAATTTCATAAGGATTGATCAACTGGAATTTAAGTTATTGACCAAAATCAAAAGTGTCTACAGACGACGACGACGAGGATGACGCTGGACGACGACATCGCCATACCATTATACGACCTCAAATTTTTTGCAGTCGTATAAAAACATGTACATGTATGATTAAAGATCTAGTGAACATGCACACAAAAATAAACAATGTAAGGAAACGGAGTAAATGCATATAAGACAAAGTCTCTACAAGTTCATGGTAGAGCTAAGAAAAGGAACAATACTTTCACTGTTGAGGTCTTAAACAATGAGCTTTACTCATACCTCATAGTAAGTTCAAGACACTTCCACTGGATAATCCTGAATAATTGAAGTCTGAAATTATGTATCATTCCAAAACCTTTCACACTGACAGAAGCATTTCATATATTCTTACATGAAAGAAGCAATCTTTCTAGTGGTTTCAGAGGATTTGTCATAACAAAGAACTGTTTCATTGTACCAGAGTGAAGCAGTTTAAGTCTAATAACTCCTACAAATATTGTTCAATCAATATAGAGATGAAGTAAAGTACTGTGGGCAAAAATCCTACTAAAAATAGCAGCAATCCCTCTGTTGGTTTAAGAGGAGTTGCACTTAGATGACATTTTGGAAGTTTGGCAGAAAAATAAATGTAGTCAAAGTCCTACTTTATATATGGGAGCTCTGTAAAAATATCGGAACATTACGAAATGTCACTTCTGGGGATCAATGAATTTCAGAATTTCATTAATTGGAAGTTCATTTGAAAATGATTATTACTGTTCAAAAGAAATGGAAGCAAGTATAAACTTGAAATTCACTTCTGTCACAGGACATTGCAACACCGAGATTTTCTCATTAAAGCACCCAAAGGAATCAATATTAGTTTTTCTGGTTTAGGAAAATATTAAGCTCAAACTCAGACTGATGTCCTGACTTAGTTCTTAATAATTTTTGATCTGATCCATTTGTTTGACCAAGTAATAACTCCACCTATCTACAGTCAAACCTGTATATTTGGACACTTGGGTATTCCGATATCCTGTCTAATCTGACATAACTGTTGGATCCCAAAGACAGCTTTTTAAAGTTTTCTTAACCTCACACCGAGTACCCCTATAATGATGCCACGGCGCATATTGCTCCGTGTGTATCTTGTTTCTTCCTTTGATGTTTATGATAAAAATCACCCGGAGCAAACAGAGCTCTGTGTGAATTTTATCATAATATCAAAGGAAAAAAACAAGATACAACACACGTGGAGCAATATGCTCCGTGGCGTCTTTATCGGGATACACAGTGTGAACCTGAATATTCTTACGTCCTGTGTTATTTGACATGTTTTTGTGGTCCTTTAGTGTGTCATATAAGATAGGTTCTACTGTAATTTTTTTGTTAGTATTATGAAGATAACTTTCAACCCCTGAGGACAGATTGGAAATCATCTGATGTTATGACACTGTTGATGGATGTAGCCTCATTATGTGTACACAAATGATGTTATTCACAACATTTGATATGTATACAGAACAGCTATGTGAAACACTACAAATTTCATGCTGAATTTTTTTTTCAAATTTCCAGAGGGAAATACTGATTTTACAATTTCAAGGACACTTTAAAGCTTTTTCAATTTTTCAAATGTTCTTTTATCAAATTCAACATCTCTGTTGATTACAAAATAAGAAAAATAAGATAAATTTGAATCTAATACTTCTTAAATATCGTATATACTGATTATAACTCGGAAATTTGGGAGCTAAAATTCATTTCCAGAGAAGGGATCCGACTTATAAGAGTAACCGAGAACCAAGGAGGAAAGTCGAAAAGGTAAAATGTCTGGGAGACACATGCAGTGATGACCAAATACAGTTTAACGGTATTCAACAATCCTCTGTGGGTATCGAGACATTATTTATTACTTTTAATAAAAAAGTTAACATCTTTTGAGCTTTTTTTTTTAATAAATTCATGATGTTTTCATTTCAGCATCATGGAGGTACCTTATGTGTATAAACGTTTCGCAATTTGTGTACTATGTTGATCTCGCTAATTACCGAAAAATGACTATAACTAACACCTTTCTCCAAAGTGTCAAATCTTCCTATCCTGTTTATTTTTTTTTTACATTTAGTCCAAATAATAGACATCATTTATAATTCAATTCTAAATAAAGACTGGCTATAAACATTTTGAATATTGGAAACAGGTACTTCTGTTCTCATTTTGTTAAACATATTTTGGGGTTTATGGTCGTACCATATAAGTAAACAAAGTTCAGTTATTCCTCCTTAATACGATGTCTTGGACAGAAAAATGAAGAAAGCTGCTTTCAGCAAATATAAAATGATTAACATGCAGCATTTATGTCATGTAGAAGACATTCTTTTATTCCAATGTACGCAATCTTATATATTACAATGATTTCATGTTGAAGTTTAGGTACACAACCACTATCGACTTATGATCATAATCAAGGCTAAATAAAAAGTATTGTTCCCTGAAAAGACCTTCTGACTTATAATCGAACCAACATATACTCGAAAATATACGGTATATTGTCTCCAATAATGGAATTGTTCTTATAGGGTTCATCCAATATTGTCAATAATATATTTAGTATCAAAAACAACTTTCTGTTATTCTATATACATTGCAGTGTTAGGAGCAATTACTCCCTATTATTATTCTTTTTTAAATTCTAATGCAACATTTATATAACAAATCATTTGGTTGGTAAAAAATGACAGTCAAATACCCTATCTTCCTGCATTTGACAGAGTGGGACATTTACTTTGCCAATGTTTGGTGACTATTTTGAAACAAATATAAAGGTTGAGTCTTCTGTATTTCCTCAATAAAACATGGCATTGAGGTTCTAAAATTCAATCTATTTCAAATAACATCTAGGCTGCTGAAAATACAGTTCTAGCGGAATGCTGATATCATGTTGTTACGACACCTTTCAACACATAAACATCAACCTTGTTTTGCGGATTTTTTTTCAAATAAATATATTTTTACACTTACTGCTGCTGAGCCGTCAGGATGAACATGACTAGACATTTTACTACATTTCAGTACTATATCTACTTTTTCTTTACCCTGAAAAAGATGTATAAATTCAAAATAGTTGTATATGCTACTCAAGGCTTAAGCATATTACAATCTAAGCAAGACAAAATGCTCAAATATGGATCTGTCTTGTTTTCCAGGTTTAGGGGAACTTGAAGTGCAGTTGTACTGATATGTGAATATAGAAGACAGAAGAAGGAACTGATGGACCGAATGACACCATTATTACTATGTAACTAAATATTGGAAAACAAGCAGACAGATTAATGTTATAAATAATATGGACAAAATTGGAGAATAAAATTTTGTGTACTTGTATATTGTAAATGAAAATTTTAAAACTTTCCTGTAATAAGTTCTAAAATAGAATTTGCTGTTTTTTTTGCCAGTGTTTTACTGCTTTACTGCACTGAAGAATGATGTCTGAATTGCAGGTCTCAATGGGTATAGCCTGGCACCTGGATTGGCCTTTTTGAACAAGTGGGAAACAGAATTGTGGCAACAAAGTGCACATGAAAAGGGTAGGGTGTCCAGCATAAAGTGCTAAAATACAGCCCATGCAACAGGAAAATGTAGCTACTTTAAGAGTCTTTGTTAAATATTTTCCCTTCTGTGAAATGGGAAAGTGGAAAAATATTTACAGGATTTCAGGAAAGGGGCCCCATTAATGCCCCCTGATTTGCTCGTTTCCTGTCAATATTCCAGTAAAATTTGGCTTAATTACATCTTCAACCTGATCTTGTTTGAGAGCGTTCTTGTTGAAGCGGAAATTTGCTTCAAGCAATTTTTCTTAAAACATGATAAAAAACATGATAAAAAATATATGTTTTTTTTCTTTTTATTCCCTTTTTTAAGATTCAGATTTGTACATGTTAAAAGTTAAACCCTTGCTCATTTCAAACAGCAAGGCCAAATAAACATTTATTGCTGCCATTAGAAAAAATTAAAGGATATGGAGTGAATGTACATGTGACAAAAACGCATGTACGATACGGAAAACAAACTCCAGTCCATCAGGGACAGGGCTTTTATTCCTGTCTACAACTTAATGTCGCCTGAGGGTCTTAAACCAGAGGTGAACAATATTCACCCCCTCAAGTGAGATCAAGGAGGTCCCTAGCATGGACTTAAGCAGTATTCTTGACAAAACACTTTACTTTGACATTACACTAATTTTTTGCTGCCATGGCTGTATTTTAAAAAATCAATTTTAAACCAATTGCATATTATTGTTTAACCTCTAGTCTTATCAATATATTTTGGTGAAGACTATCCATATTGCATTTCATTCTGAAAATGCAAACTGTGCACTCTTCATTCTTGTGGCGCTAACAATGTCATTTTTTAACAAACACCAAGTGTCTGAAAAAACCATGAAAAGGTTTAGGTCAACAGGAAAGATTTAGCCTTTCTGCAGCCTACATCATCATTTATTACTTACAAACTCTATGGTGCCTGGTTGCGGACCATGATATCCACGTAGACACATTATTTCAGTTTTTTTCGTAGATTTATTGATACCAATACTAAAAACAGTTCTAGGTCGTAATGGACCGTGAATATTTGATACCACTGGTGGATGATATTCTGTTCCAATTAGTTTTCCATGGTCAACCTACGATAAATATATAAAAACTCATTATTCATTTACATGTTTATGTTATGGGTGATACCAGGAGATGCTGTAGACTAGATGCATACTTGCCAACCTGTAATGGACCAAATGAGTGTAATGACCCTCTTTCAAAAAAATAAAATGAGGGTAATAGCGCGCGACGACGTTTCCAGACCAAGAATAAAGTACTTACAACGGTTAAGTCTTGTAAAGGGTAAAAATAAATAGCACAATATTTAGAAATCATTTAATTTTGCATATTCAACAAAGAATATATCAAAAATACTAGAAACAGTTTACAAAATTCCATCATTTTAACCCCAAAACCATGAAAAATGTTACATTTTTTCTCAATGAGGGTCATAATTTGCAAAAGAGGGAGATTTTGAGGGTCATATACTAAAGAGGGTCACACCCTAAACTAGAGGCTCAGATACTGAGCCTGAATCGCTCACCTGACAAAATGCTTACAACGGGTGATGAAAGTGATGTTTATCTCATAGGATCCTATTTTAAATATGTTCTGTGCTGGAGGTCTTGTTTATTATCAGATCAAAACATAATAAGCAATCTTAGTTTGACTGAATTTGCTTCAATAATTTCAGTACATGTGATGAAAAAGATGTTTTCATATTGGGGTACCATTTTCAACCAAGTTCCATGCTGGGAGCCATTTTTTTGTCGGATCCCAATTCAAAATGAGCAGTCAGGGCCTTCCATACATTATTTCTGTATAGTTTGGTTGAATTTGCTTCAGTGGTTTCAGAGGAGAATTTCCCATAGATCCAATGTTAAACTATGTTTCGTGCTGGCAGCTATGTTTTTTGTCGAATCGGAATAAAATGAGCAATCTTTGTATGTAAAGGACCTTTAGTACATCATTCCTGTAAAGTTTGGTTGAATTTGCTTTCGCAGTTTCAGAGGGGTTGATGCAAATGTGATTTTTCCCATAGGGTCCTATGTTAAACCTAAGTTCCGCGCTGGCATCCATGTTTTTTATCAGATCAAAACAAAATGAGCAACCTTTGAAAAGGACCTTCTATACATCATTCCTGTAAAGTTTGGTTGAATTTGCTTCAGTGGTTTCAGAGGAGAAGATGAAAATATTTATGTCCCATAGGGCCAATGTTAAACTATGTTCCGTGCTGTCGGCCATGCTTTTTGTCTAATCAGAATAAAATGAGCAATCTTTGTAAAGGACCTTTAGTACATCATTCCTGTAAAGTTTGGTTGAATTCACTTTAGCAGTTTCAAAGGAGTTGATGAAAATGTGATTTTACCCATAGGGTCCTACGTTAAACATAAGTTCCGCGCTGGTGGCCATGTTTTTTATCGGATCAGAACGAAATGAGCAACCTTTGTAAAGGACCTTACATACATCATTTCTGTAAAGTTTGGTTGAATTTGATGTAGCCGTTTCAGAGGAGAAGATGAAAATGTGATTTTTCCCATAGGGTCCAATGTTAAACCATGTTCTGTGCTGGTGGCCATGTTTTTTGTCGGATTGGAACGAAATAAACAATCATTGTTAAGGACCTTCCATACATCATTCCTGTAAAGTTTGGTTGAATTTGCTTCATCTGTTTCAGAGCAGAAGATGAAAATGTGATTTTCCCATAGGGTCCAATGTTAAACCATGTTCTGTGCTGGCAGCCATGTTTTTTGTCGGATCGGAATGAAATGAGCAATCATTGTTAAGGACCTTTAGTACATCATTCCTGTACAGTTTGGTTGAATTTGCTTCAGCCGTTTCAGATCAGAAGATGAAAATGTGATTTTTCCCATAGGGTCCAATGTAAAACCTAAGTTCTGCACTGGCAGCCATGTTTTTTGTCGGATTGGAACAAAATGAGCAATCATTGCTAAGTATCTTTAGTACATCATTCTTATTAAGTTTGGTTGAATTTGCTTCAGCCATTTCAGATCAGAAGATGAAAATGTGATTTTCCCATAGGGTCCAATCTTAAACCATGTTCCGTGCTGGCGGCCATGTTTTTTGTCGGATTGGAACAAAATGAGAAATCATTGTTAAGGATATTTAGTACATCATTCTTATTAAGTTTGGTTGAATTTGCTTCAGTGGTTTCAGAGCAGAAGATGAAAATGTGATTTTTCCCATAGGATCCAATGTTAAACCTAAGTTCTGCGCTGGCGGCCACGTTTTTTGTCAGATCAGAACGAAATGAGCAACCTTTGTAAAGGACCTTCCATACATCATTCCTGTAAAGTTTGGTTGAATTTGCTTCAGCTGTTTCAGAGCAGAAGATGAAAAATGTGATTTTCCCTTAGGATCCAATGTTAAACCATATTCCATGCTGGGGGCCATGTTTTTTGTCGCATCGGAACGAAATGAGCAATAATTGTTAAGGACCTTTACTACATCATTCCTGTACAGTTTGGTTGAATTTGCTTCAGCCGTTTCAGATCAGAAGATGAAAATGTGATTTTTCCCATAGGGTCCAATGTAAAACCTAAGTTCTGCACTGGAGGCCAGGTTTTTCAACAGATCAGAAGGAAGTGAGCAATTATTGTTGAGGACCTTTAGTACATCATTCCTGTAAAGTTTTGTTGAAGTTGCTTCAGCCATTTCAGATCAGAAGATGAAAATGTGATTTTCCAATAGGGTCCAATGTTAAACCATGTTCTGTGCTGGCGGCCATGTTTTTTGTCGGATCGGAACGAAATGAGCAATCTTTGTAAAGGACCTTCCATACATCATTCCTGTAAAGTTTGGTTGAATTTGCTTCAGCTGTTTCAGAGCAGAAGATGAAAATGTGATTTTCCCATAGGGTCCAATGTTAAACCATGTTCCGTGCTGGCGGCCATGTTTTTTGTCAGATCGGAATGAAATGAGCAATCATTGTTAAGGACCTTCCATACATCATTCCTGTAAAGTTTGGTTGAATTTGCTTCATTGGTTTCAGAGCAGAAGATGAAAATGTGATTTTTCCCATAGGGTCCAATGTTAAACTAAGTTCCGGGCTGGCGGCCATGTATTTTGTCGGATCGAAAGAAATGAGCAATCTTGGTAAAGGACCTTCCATACATCATTCCAGTAAAGTTTGGTTGAATTTGCTTCAGTAGTTTCAGAGGAGAAGATGAAAATGTGAAAAGTTTAATGGACGGACGACGGACGGACAGACGACGGAAGACAGACGCCAAGTGATGGCAATAGCTCACACTGACTCTTTGGGTCAGGTGAGCTAAAAAGAGGGTGTTTATCCAAGATACATCTGACAAAATATAATTCAACAACAAAAATAAGTTGAAGATGAGTCACTCATGCGTGAATTGTAGGTGAATTGTAGGTCAAAGGGACATATTTTTGTCAGGGGCTTCATTACTATTTAAGATGAACCTGCTGACAAAGTACATATTTTTCTGTGATCTATCAAGTGCTATTAATTCTTTTCTCATTGTGGATGTCTAATTTTTTCTGTTTTCTCATTCTTTACAAGAAAAACAAAGAAAAACTTAAGTGCACACCAGGGGCCTTCTTGATCTCGCTTGAGGGGCTCTGGTTGAAGACCCTCAGGCGACATCAAGATGAAGACAGGAATAAAAGCCCTGTCCTTGATAAACTGGAGTTTTCTATGTATCATGTGCATTTTTGTAACATGTACATTCACTCCATATCCTTTCATTTTTCCTACATGAGACATCCACTTTACTTTGACATTACTACCAGATTTAACACGGTTGGTGTGTTATAAGAACCAGGAGATGTTTACTCTACTGGTGCACCTGATCTCACCTTTGGTGTTTTAAAGGAATTGTGTTGTTCATTTTTTGTAAATATGTGTGATTCTTTTCTGTGTTGTACTCATGTTAATATGTCTTTGTTTTCCCGATCTTGCCATTGTCATTTGATTGTTTGTTTTAGACTGACGGTTTGGTTCTCAATTACTTTCAAGTCTGTGAACTTTGATTTTTGTGAATAACATGTCTCTTATTTCTTCAGTATTCTACTACATTTGTTTGTTACAAATTGTTCCAAGGTCCAAGCTTGTGCAAACGTGTGGTTACATGAAAGATAGTCTTTCATTCATGTAGTTTCTTATTTAGAAGAGTAAAATTCTGTTTTTGACATACAAGGTATTTCACAGTTTTTACATCTGTAGAATATATACTTAAGTTTCTGACATCCTGTCCAATAAAATGTAATTTTTTCATATCAAGGACAGCTTTTAGAATACTTTTTGAGATCTATTGAAACATATTTTTGCATCCCAACATTGTTTTGGATTTTCACTTATTGTGAAAGTACAAGATTGTGAGATTCCAATTTTTGTTGATTTCGTGCTTCGCAAAAACCATGAAATTAGGTTTCCAATGAAATGCATTTTCGCCATAAAGTTTCAATGCATAGAATTCAAAAACCATGAATTTTAATACCCATGAAATAGTGATATCCATAAAAACCAAGAAAACTGATGTCCAAAAATAAAAGTGTTTTCACAGTATTTCACTTCACAATATACTTTATACTACATTAAACTTTAAAACTAAACTAGAGGCTCTCAAGAGCCTGTATTGCTCACCTGGCTTTCAGATGCCACAATCATGGTAACATTGTAAGTTATACAGTTGATCTTCAGTCTCAAACTTAAGTACCTCGAACACCACCAATATCTTGAACAGTATTTAAAGTATGATCATGTTTTACTACATTTCTATGTTGGGCTTTTTTGACAAAAAACGTTCTTGCTAGGGACCACTTTTGACACCAGTTTTGAAATCAAGACGTCATTTTGTAAATGGTGGCCATCCAACAATTTTCAATTTTCAACATTAGTTTTGAAGTCGCAACATCAATATCTATTTGGACAAAAAAAAATTCATTGAAATAGGACAATATTGAATTTTCCCGCCTTTTTAGCGGCCATTTTGAAAATGGCGGTCGACGAACAATTCTTAACATCAGTTTTGAAGTCGCAACACCAATATACCTATTTAGAAACCAAATTTCATTGAAATCGGACAATGTTGAATTTTCCCACCTTTTGTGGCGGCCATTTTAAAATGGTAGTCAACGAACAATTTTCAACACAGGTTTTGAAATCGCAATATCAATATCTATTTGGAAACCAAATTTCATTGAAATCGGACAATGTTGAATTTTCCCGCCTTTTTTGGCAGCCATTTTGAAAATGGCGGTCCTCAAACAATTTTTAACATCAGTTTTGAAGATGCAACATCAATACCTATTTGGAAACCAAATTTCCTTAAATTGGATAATGTTGAATTTTCCCTCCTTTTGTGGCGGCCCTTTTAAAATGGGGGTCAAAGAACAATTTTCAACACAGGTTTTGAAGTCGCAATATCAATATCTATTTGGAAACCAAATTTCATTGAAATC
>MJUU01048017.1:1857-47104 GCA_002080025.1 Modiolus philippinarum | reverse complement strand
CTAGTGCACAATGGCAATATCTACTGATCATTCTGTGAAAGTTTCGTTGAATTTCACTAGGTGGTCTAGGAGGAGTTGTCACCACAAAGTGTGTATCCATATGTCAGAGAGTAAAAAAATCAACCAAAAAAAAAAAACAAGAAAAGAAAATCTAATCAAATTTTCAAATAGCAGGTGCACAATGGCAATATGTACTGAACATTCTGTGAAAGTTTCACTGAATTTCATCAAGTGGTCTAGGAGGAGTTGTTGCCACAAAGTAGGTACCCTATGGCGGACGGACGAACGAACGGACGGAAGGACGGACGGACGGACGAACGGACGGACGGAAGGACGGACGGACGAACGGACGGACGGAAGGACGGACGGACGGACGGACAGACACCATGATCACTATATACCGCCCGCTAAAGCGGGGGGTATAATAATATTCACTGTATGGATTTATTCTCATATCCGGACATCCGGCCACTTTACATGTGGAGGAGGTGAAAAAGTCCACATTTCACTATATATCTAAGTAACTTCAACTTTGATTTATTCATTCATTTTTCAAACATCATATCCGAATTTCAAGACCATAGTTATTATAACACTGAATATATTGCAATTCAAAATATCAATTTTTTTACATAGATTGTATCTGTAAACATCGATCGCTTTACTGCCTATATTGGGGGTATAAGATTAAAATAGACTGATCTGATTGGTTAATTCAGCTTTGTGATGTCACGCCGGATAAGAGAATAGACAATGGATATTACATTTACTGAGCGAAGTTAAAAAAAATCACACTTTTATAATAATTTTTCTTAATATTTCAGTCTAGAAATGTGTTTAGTGATATTCAGTGATTCCTGGGTCAGCCAGTATTCTTCCTGTTTTCTTGAGCACTTTTTGCCATCATCTTGCTTCTTCCCTACTTCCCTACTTAAAAAGGCTGATCCAACTACCCCCTTATACCTCTATGATATCTACCTTGAGCATTGTAACCTGTGAGGGACCACCTACTGAAGAGCAAGTTCTGTGTTGGGCTCAACAAGTTCAGTGGAACTTCAATTGCTAACCACCAAGGGACCAATGAAAAGAGTTCAAGCTAGAGAGGTTTAAGCTATTAAAGTTGAACTATGTTTAAACTCTAGAGGATGACATGGACCCCACACAAGGTTGAATCAAAGTGTGATTTTTTAGTAATTTTTGTGTCTGTTAGACACATATGATGCCCCCGCTAAACATATGTTACTATAGGAGTTGAACAGATATACTATGTGTCTTTTATTACTTAATCACAAAAAAAATAATAATATTAAGTATAACATGTATATTTTGGAAATAAAGGGCTACGCCGAGCGCAGCATGATACGACCCCAGCATATCGAATACTGAAATTTGAACGAGTGTATTTCAAAATTAATGAGGACACAGTAAAGAGCTTGATACAGTAATTAAATGGACACAATGAAGAGCTTGAATAAGTTGCAATTTGTCCCCCTTGGCCCCTTTAGCTCAGAAATGGGAAAAGCTATGCCAAATTTGTTGACTCACTACTGAAAGCTTATATCAAGAAGAATCCAAAGAAAAAAATCTGATCTAAAATCCGATGAATATAAAGGATTTCAAATATTTCCAAAAATTACAATTCTGGCCCCTTTGACCACTTGTAGCTCGGAAACGGTAAGAGCTACGCAAAATCTGTTGACATGCTACTGAAAGCTTATATCAAGAGGACTTCAAAGAAAAAAAATCCCATCGAAATCCGATGAAAAATAAAGATTTCACATATTTCGAAAATTTGCAATTTTGGCCCCTTTGACCCCTTGTAGCTCGGAAACAATAAGACCTACGCAAAATCCATTGACATACTACTGAAAGCTTATATCAAGAGGAATTCAAAGAAAAAAAATCCCATCCAAATCTGATTAAAAATAAAAATTTCAGGTAATCAGCAAATTTGCAATTTTGGCCCCGTTCGGCCCCTCATAGCTGGGAAAGGAAACAAGTTACCAAAAATATAAAAGATGATCACTTATTAATTTTTCATAAGGAATCTAATGAAAAAAACTGCAACAAAATCGGACAAAAAAATGAAAAAAATAGATTTGAGATTTCCCCCTTTTGGGACCCATTTATCTCATTAACGGTACATGTGACATGTAATCCGTTGACATACCTCTGATTAGAAATTTCCTTAGGATCACACTGAAAGAAACCCCATCAAAATCTGATAAATAATAAATATTCTACAGCTCAATATATGAAAACACCTAATTTGGCCCTTTTTGGCCCTTTTTAAAAAAACGGGCATGGCCACAATACCCAAAACCAATCCCAACCTTCCTTTTGTGACAAGCAACATTATCTTAAAATTTCATAAGTATAGATCAACTAGAACTGAAGTTATTGCACGGAAACAAAGAGTCTACAGACGCCGACGACGACGCCACCAGTATCATACCAATATATGACCTCAAAATTTTTTTGCGGTCGTATAAAAAATGAACCGAAATCAAAATACATACCAAATGCACATCTTCAATATAGGTACAAGTGAACTGCAAAATAAAAGCTTCCTATCATCAAAACTGTAGGAGGAGTTTTGCAGACAATCTGTGTACTCTGTGTAACCTTAATTATTTATTCAACCCAAGAATGACTAAGTTCAACAATGTACATGTGTATTGTCCTCATGTTTAATGTACTTCATCGTAAAGGTACTCATCTTGATAAGTTGGACTTTTTTCTAGTTTGATTTTTACTGTGAATCTTTTTGTGTATTTATTTTTTAGCCATTCACCACACATATATTAGGGGGGGTTGGATCCAACAAAACGAGTTTAACCCCACCGCAATTTTTGCACCTGTCCCAAGTCAGGAATATGTTGGTCATTGGCTTGTATGTGTCTTCTTATAAAATTTTAGTTTCTTGATATTCAGGGTATTGGATGTGGTTTGTTTCCATTGATTTATTCACTTTTTAGCTCACCTGGCTATAGCCAGGGTGAGCTTTTGCCATCAGTTTTCGTCCGTCTTCCGTCCGTCCATCATCCGTCCGGCGTAAACTTTTCATTCAAAGATCTTCTCCTCTGAAACTACTGGGCCAATTGAAACCGAACTTGGCCACAATAGTCCTTAGATGGTCCCCTGCTAAAAAATTGTTTTACAGATCCCCGCTATATCCAAGATGGCCGCCAGCGGGGATCATTGTCTTAACATCGGACCCTATGGGAAAACACTTTCAAAGATCTTCTCCTCTGAAACTACTGAGCCAACTGAAATCAAACTTGGCCACAATCGTCCTTAGATGGTCCCCTGCAAAAAAGTTGTTTTTCAGATCCCCGCTATATCCAAGATGGCCGCCAGCGGGGATCATAGTTTTAACATTGGACCCTATGGGAAAACACATTCAATGATCTTCTCCTCTGAAACTACTTGGCCAATTAAAACCAAACTTGGCCACAATAGTCCTTAGATGGTCCCCTGCAAAAAAGTTGTTTTTCAGATCCAGGCTGTATCCAAGATGGCCACCAGCGGGGATCATAGTTTTAACATTGGACCCTATGGGAAAACACTTTCAAAGATCTTCTCCTCTGAAACTTTTCAGCCAATTGAAACCAAACTTGGCCACAATAGTGGTCCCCTGCAAAAAAGTTGTTCTTGAGATCTGCGCTATATCCAAGATGGCCTCCAGTGGGGATCATAGTTTTAACATTGGACCCTATGGGAAAACACATTCAAATATCTCCTCTAAAACTACTCGGCCAATTAAAACCAAACTTGGTCACAATAGTCCTTAGATGGTCCTCTGCAAAAAAATTGTTTTTCAGATCCGCACGATATCCAAGATGGCCGCCAGCAGAATCATAGTTTTAACATTGGACCCTATGGGAAAATGCTTTCAAAGATCTTCTCCTCTGAAACTACTTGGCCAATTGAAACCAAACTTTGCCACAATAGTCCTTAGATGGTCCCCCGCAAAAAAGTTGTTTTAAAGATCCGTGCTATATCCAAGATGGCCGCCAGCGGGGATCATAGTTTTATCATTGGACCCTATGGGAAAACACTTTCAAAGATCTTCTCCTCTGAAAGTTTTCAGCCAATTGGAACCAAACTTGGCCACAATAGTCTTTAGGTTGCGGCCCTGCAAAAGAGTTGTTTTTCAAGTTCTTGCTTAATGCAAGATGTCTTCCAGCAGGGAACAATTTTAACATTTGACCAATTGGAAACATTAAATATCTTCTTTTGAAATTACATGGCCAATAGTGAAAACATACTTGGTCACAATGGGCCATAGTTGTTCCTGTTTGAAAAATTTGCCTGGCTTGTCTGCATGGCATTCAAGATGGCCCCAGTGGGGAACATAGTTTAACTTTGAGACCTATCAGAAGCCCATCGGAAAGCATTTAAAGATGTTCTCCTCTGAAAATATTTAGTCAATTGGAACCAAAATTAGACTCAATGGTCCCCTTCAAGAAAGGTGACAGTAGAACTGCACCCCATCCAAAATTGCTGCCAGTCTGGAATATAGTTTAACTTATATATAACATCAATGTCTATTAACAAATTTGAAAATAATGCCCTTAAAACATTGGGATTATTTTAACTGCATAAATCAGCCATGGCCAAGGTGAGCGATACAGGCTCCTGAGAGCCTCTTGTTTACTTTTTTGGGGCCATTTAAGGCCTCCTATATGGTGTGAGGTTCCTCACTGTGTTGAAGACCGTACCGTGCTTTGTTTTGGGTAGTTTTAACATGGAGATGGGATGTTGTCTCCTTGACATTGCATTTCCTTTCTTTTTCATATTTTTTTCCAAAAACGCATTATTTGCTAAATAAAAACTCCCTAGCATCAAAACTGAAGAAGGAGTTGGGCAGACAAAATATGTACCCTGTATTTTAATCACCAAAAAAAATGTTCAACAATGTATATTTTTTGACAAAAATTAACCAAAATCAAAATCCTTACAACATTCATATCTTCAATATAGGTACATATAATCTGCAAAATAAAAACTGTCTAGCATCAAAACTGTAGGAGGAGTTGCACTGACAAACTATGTACCCTGTATGAAAAATCACCAAAAATGACGAAGTTCAACAATATATATTTTTAACAAAAATTCACCAAAATCAAAATCCTGATCACATGCACATCTTCAATAGATGTATAAATGATCTGTGAAATATAAATTTTCCAGGATAACAAAAATGTAGGATGAGTTGTGTGAACAAACTGTGTACCCCCCTCAGACGGAGGGAAGGACGGAAGATGGACAGACAGGGGTAAAACAATATGCCCCCACTTATCGTTGCGGGAGCATAACAAAGGGAATAGAAAAAGGATTCATGCCATCAAAGTTTAACTGTGTCATAAGAATTTTTTTGTTAACTGACCTTTTGTGTATAAATCATAAAATGAAACTCCCCAATCTTCTGTACTGTCAATTTTATAACCTGAAATAATAGCATGGCTATAACTTTTAAATATTAAGAGTAAACATTGTTAAAATTATTGGCAATAGAATTATTGTGCCATTGAGTGGTCATGGCAGCCATAGTCACAAGTAATTCTGTAGGTGTAACTATGTATTTAACTTTTGAGGCTAGCTAGTTTATCAAAAGAAAGAAGAAAGGCAATTTTTCTGTGATATGTGACACATATATGTTCTGATTTTAGTAACTGGCCCATACTGACATTGTGATCTATAGAAAGAGGTATGCTTTATTGTGTTAATTATGTTTCTGTGTACCTGTTGTCTTCAGATAAATGTTTATTTTATATTGGTGTCCTCACTGTGTGTCTGAGATGAGGCACATAAAGAATGAGAAACACTGGTCAGTTATCTCTATGTACCAAGTTAGTTATAATAAAATAAAGTTATTTATGGCAAAGTGGAGATGTTTTTAACTAGAAGTGATTTTTTGATACAGAAACGAATGTCTCCCCCATATACATCTTCCTGAAGATTATACATGTATGTAGTATCTTTATATGTTGCCACTGCATTTGAATATTACTAAATTTCTTAATTTGTTGAAATCCATTGAAAGTTGTAGCAGAATTTAAATTCAAAATTTAATGACAAAATGGGACATAACTCCCACAAAAAGCGAGAAGATACCCACAACTAAGCATGATGGTCAACAATCCTGTGAAGTTTGGTTGAATTGGGTTCAAAGATGTAGGAGAATTGGTGTCCATAAACTTAATTTTGCAAAATTCTAGGTCAAAAAGGGGGCATAACTCCCACAGCATTAGCAGATCCATCAGGCAAGACGATATGCACAACTAGGCATGAAGGTCAACAATCCTGTGAAGTTTGGTTGCAAAATGATTAAAGATGTAGGCGTCCACAAACATTATTCTGCAAAATTCTAGGTAAAAAGGGGGCATAACTCCCACAAAAATCAGCGGATCAATCCGGTAAGACAATATGTACAACTACTGGCAAGATGTTCAACAATCCTGTGAAGTTTGTTTGATGAAAGATGGAGAATTGGCTTCCACAAACTCAATTTTACAAAATTCTAAGTCAAAAAAGGGGCAAAACTCAAACAAATATAAGCTGAACAATCCAGCGAGACGATATGCACAACTAGGCATGATGGTCAATAATCCTGTGGAGTTTGGTTGAAATCTGATGAAACATGTAGGAGAATTGGTGTCCACAAACTTTGTGATGGACAGACGGTCTGATGGACAGACTGACGACAGACGGAAAAGACAAAAACAATATGTCTCCCCTTTAAGAGGGGGGGGGGGAGAAACAATATGTCTCCCCCTTAAGAGGGGGGACATAATCAGCATATCAATAGCCTCTTTTGATATTGAAATTAAAAATTATCTCCACTTTGACCATATAAAACTAAGTTGGCACAGGGAAATAACTGACCATGTTTGTCATTTTCTTTCCTGAAACTGGTCATAAGTGAGGGCATTACCCTCTTTTTGGACTCGGGACTTTAGCCTTATTTCTGGCATACTTTGGACTTGACCACTTGAGTCGATGGACTCCACCGACTCAAAGTCGAAGCATTTTGTACTTGTACTTCAAATTTCAAGAAAGTTCAAAAAATAAAACAAAGGACACTGGACTTCATCTCAAATTTTGGGTGTACTTTGGACTCAAGGGGGTAGGGGGTTATACCCCCATAAGTATCTGCAAACATGATCTTTTATGACAGTATACATGAATATATTCTACATCATTGGAGACTTTTATTGAAGGCAGATGGACACTTATCATGCTTATGTTGCATTCCATTTTCACATATTCTGTACCATGAGTCCGGTGTGGATCTGGATTGATTTTCAAGCCATAATGTTTTCATTGTGGCATTATAATCAATTTACAACTATCAAATATCATTTTGCTAATTATCTCTCTTTACCTGCAAATAATTATCATTTTGTAAATAATAAAAAAATGTAAAATAGCTTTCTTAAATATACAGCAATACAAAATATATATAAATTATTTTCAGGTCAGCAAATAATATTAGGTCTAACATTTGTGTCATCCTCAAGGCTCCCTGTGGGGGGGGGGGGGGTCGTAAGGCACTTTTCAAAAGGACTCCCCATGTATAAAATTTTAATCCAATTATTTAATGGTTTCTTCAGTGCAAGTCTCCAATATGCCCCACAGCCCATCAAATTTAAATGAAAGTATGAAAGTGCCTTACAATCCCTCCTTTACAATTATTCCTGGACTGGTCCTTATGTGAAATGTTTTAGTCATTATTGACTTGCATAACCTTAAATTAGTGCCTGTTAATAAATCTTACAATGTAAGTACCCATGAAATAGTATACTGTACGGTTGTTATATTTCGCAGGGTATTAATTTTCGTGCTATTCGTGTTTTTCACGACAAGCGCGAAAATTAATACCGGCGAATAATCATTGTTAACCTGAATATAACTGAAAATTATGCCTTTTACCAAAAATCCGCGAAAATAAAACCCCGCAAATAGATCCTAGACTGTAAACCGTGAAAATTTCGTACCGCGAATATAAAGCACTATACAGTATTCATGAAAACCATGAAAATTGATGTCCTCAAATAAAAGAACTTCTACAGTGTGTGTATTATATACAGTGTTCTGAAACTGAGGAATTGTGGGTACATTGACTGTTTTTCAAAATTTGGTGTACCAACAATCAATTTGTTGTTTACCTTCTTGACCAATCAAAATATTTTGGTGTACACTCTACCCACAATGCTTTAGTTTCTGAAATGGGGAATGAATCCCCACCAACAATATTGTAATTCAGTAGTGTTTTGCCCCTAAGAGGATTTTTTTCTGGAATATCCCTAAGGCTTTATAATTATGCGAGTCAGATTTGATTTTCAATATGAAAAAGAAAGGAAATGGGGTAAATGTCAAGGAGACAACATCCCATATCCAGGTTAAAACGACCAAAAACAAAACATCTAGGGGTCTCCATATGGTCTTCAACACAGTGAGGAACCTCACACCATATAGTAAGCCCTAAATGGCCCCGAAAAGGTAAAAAAGTAAATAAATAAGTTAATATCAAAGTCACTGATTGAACAAAGTTTTTACCATTTTGACACAGTTTTTGCCATATTATATCTGTATAACATATATCTCTGAACCATGAACATGTCTGGCTCAACTGTCCTATATCGTAACCTGGAACATATTCTAAAATTCTGACCACTAATTCTGGTGGTAAATCTGTAATACATGTCTCCATTTCATTTGTTATAGTCAGTTTCCATGGCAACAACTCAGGCATTCTAGTGAGAAACCATCACTTCTGACTTTACATGACTTGTAATCTATAAAAAAAATAACAAGCTGTATATATTATTCCATTGTAAGAGAACTTTTATAATAGTAAGTAGCTTCCACAGAGACTGAAATGGAGGGACCAAATACTGTATTGTTATTATATACTATTAGTAATTTGTTTTGCGAGTATGGAATTCTCTGCTTGTATTGCATCGAGTGCGACAGCACGAGATGCAATACAGGCTGAGAAATCCATCCGAGCAAAACAAATTACTAATAGTATTTTTATCGCTAATTCTATTATTAAAACATATCGGATATATGTTTCCTTTTCCAATGAAGTAATTTTTTAAGTTAAATAAATTATTATTGGTTAAATATGGCACTTTCTTTCTTGGAATTATTTTTGTGACGAAACGTCACGCGACGTCATATTAATACGCTGTTGCTAACGTCCCATAGAGATTGACGATAATATGTTCGTATCAGCGCAGTGCAGTGATAATAGAATTATCGTCGCTCGGAAACAATTGAAAATTGCTCAAATTAGCGATAATATTTTATATTGCTTATTTTTTAGATTTCTTTCAAAATTGTTTGATGATTTGTTGGCAGAATGAAATATCCTTTAAGGTAGTAGACCTAGGTTAAGGGACATAACTCTTTAAAATCACATTAACGTTTGTTTTAACCAAATTTAGAATTATTTTCTAAGCTTCTAAGTAATGTAGATGATTTTAATTCTTTCTCATATAAATGCTTACAAAGCATCAATTAAAACTGCCTCTTTCAAACGTCTAACTGATTTTAAGGGTTATCTCCCTTAACCTAGGTCTACTACCATAATTGTTGTAAAAAGTGTGGGGTTTTCTCACCGTTCATTGAAGATCTTATGGTGGCTTCGAGTTGTTATTACACCCCTTTGGGTCGTTGTCTCTTTGACACATTCCCCGTTTCCCTTCTTTTTTATATCATTTAAATAATATTTCCCAGTTTGCAATCTTTGCTACTTCAGGATGACTTCAACAAGCAAAAATTAAGTACCCTTGAAAATACCACTCATTTAAAGCAATTAGAATATTGTAATATGTATTTTTACTGCTGTACAGTGAACATGGAAATTAAAAGTCGATCATTGCAGGTTATTAAGAGACAATCTACCTCCACTTAGAGACATTGACAATCCCAAATTGTCCACTATACTAGGTATAGTGGGTCAATATTCATTGATGAATGGTTTAAATTGATCCAAAGTGATGACATCCTGTATCATATCCTTGGTCTAGAATTGCGATACCGAAAATGGCTTTGTTTTACACAACTGCCCCCATCAGAGTTCACAGATGTTAACAAAATCATCATCATGAGTGCTCCTACTGCTTATAAATCGATAATAATACTGACATTCAATTAAAATTATGACAGATACATGGCTTAAATATTAAAACAATTGTACAATGTAAGTCATGGTCTTGATATCTGCTGAATACGTCATGAAAACAAGATTTACAATATGTATTGTGATAGTATCGTATCGCATCCAGATATTAGGATATGTATCCACATATAGTGAGATTCCTCAAGACACTCAGCTCTATTACAAGGTCAAGGTGCTCAAATGCAGACAAGTGATGGACAACTGATTTATGTGAAATAAGTTACCGGTAGTTCCCAAATAAACATGATAAATATTTCCCTATTTATTTTAAGTAAAAATAGTTATTCTTAAAAAATTCTCTATAATTCATTTCTGGTCAGATTTTCATATCTTTTATCATGTTTATACTGTCAATTTTAGAGAACTTAACCAGCTTCTCTGAAATAATTTCATGTACAATTGTTTTCTTATTGCAATGAATTTGTGACATCACAATTTATCATATTCTTTAAAGCAAATCTTGATATTGTAATTTTGTAGACATGTTTAAATTGCAACTAATTGGAAACTACAATGTTTGTATATATGTGAAAAGCTCTTTTTAGCAGCATAAAAATAGTGACTGTATTACATTGTAACTTGAAATGCACAGGAAAATTTTTGTTTTGAGAATCTACTTATAGATGCAGAGATTTGCAACATAACATATTCTTGTGATATCATGCAGCCATGGAGCTACACAAAATGTACAATAAAACTTCCATTTCAAAAAAATAAACCACTAATATCTCAACAATATATGAAAATATCACAATAAAACTATCTAAATTCTACCAAGTACCAATAATGTGAAATAATATCTACTTTTGATAACTAGACAGTAATAAAAGAGGGGTCTCAAAGAGTAAACAAAGCACACCACAATCTTTGTTATGTTTGTAGTGACACTTTTACTTGTCAGATTTCCACAGAAATTTTTTGCTTTATTTGTCAATATTTTTCTTGCTAATCAATATTTTCATTTCAATTTTTGTTTTGTTAACTACAATATAAAAAAATCACAAAAAAAAATTCAAGTTAAATCAAATTTTTAAATAGCTGGTACACAATGGCAATATGTACTGAACATTCTGTGAAAGTTTCATTGAATTTCACCAATTGGTCTAGGAGGAGTTGTCGCCACAAAGTATGTACCCTTTGGCATACAGAATAACGAACAGATGAACGGAATAATGAACGAATGGACACCATGATCACTATATACCACCAGCTAACAGTCAGGGGTGCAACTTAAATAAGTTATCACTTAAATGAGTTACTATGAGTTACTGACTTTTTTTAAATAACTTATACCAGTTCTGAAGCAATAACCTATATGAGTTACTGTTTTGGTAATCAAGGGACATTACTCTGTTGGTAACTTCATTAAGTTATTGAAGTCTTTTTTACATTATATTCAGTTTTGTTGAAATTCTAACTTATTGGTCACAGTTAAGTCTATTATTACACATGTATTAAGTAGTTCAAATTGACCTCAATCTAATGATGGCCTGTCTAATTGATTTTGATGAACCATTTCAAAGATAATTAAGATTTAATTTCCCAAGCGTCCAATCTTTATGGGGGCTGGTGCATGTATTTCCTCTCTTTACGCATTTATAATTGATAGGTACATATGTAATTACACAGAATTTAAGATTCCAAACCATATAGGAAAGACTATTGTTTGTTTGAGAAAAATCTTTATCATAAAGAAATTTGTAATCAAAATTGGACATTTTCAAGAAATCAACATTTGATAACTTAATTAAGTTATTGCTGAAAATACATGATCACTCAATTCAGTTACACAACAGTACTTCATTTGATAACTTGAATAGGTTACACCCTTGACTGGCTAAAGCAGGGGTATAATAATTAAGGAAAACAATTCACTTTTTGGTTTAGAAATATTCTGAGTAATTTGAGAGAGGTTTAAGAAGTTCTGATGTGGCTACATGTATATCATGTTTGTTGTGATTAATATGGCCTGATAGTAGAGTTGCCAATCTGTGTTATTTATAAGTCTATGTTTATTTCGCATAACAAATTACAAATTCTTTATTGACACAAACTCATAAGTACATGATTATGGTCTGTGCATGTCTAAAGAAAACTGTACAAGTACATGTCTAAAGAAACACATACATTGTTACCGATATCCTGCTCGACACCAGCTGTATTTAAAGGTGGAGGAAAGCCGAAAGTCATGCGCACGAAAATGGACCTCAGAAAGAAACCACCATGCCATCATGGGAACAGCTAAAACCCTCAGACATCAGGGAAACCTGAGAGGTCTGTAAATGTAAAGACAAGGACATTTTGATGGCACCCACAGGTCGCGATGCGCCGTGAACCACAACCCCATGTTTCCCATCCTTGTGATGTTAGACGTCCTGAAAAAAATAATTAAATCCAAACAGATGCAAGAAATGCATAATCCCTGTGTTAAAATCCATAATTTCACAGAAAAATCTTTAAAATTTAGCGTCCAAATCATTTTAACACATGAAAATTTGGAGAGCCGAAAAAACATGTCTGCTTTGCATGAGGCGGGAAATCCAATATGTATATGAGTATGCAGCAGAAGTTTGGTCGCCCTACAGAAAACAAGACGTTGATACATTGTAGTATAGAGAATGTACAAAGAAGGGCAACAAAACAAATACCCTCGCTGAATAACATGGAGTACAAAGACAGATTGAAAAAATTAAAAATGCCTACCTTGCGATATAGACGCCCCAGGGGTGACACAATAGAAGTTTTTAAAATTATGAAAGGAATATATGACCCAAATGTCAATGAAGGTATATAAGATCTGGACACTAGCACAAGGACAAGGGGACACAGATACAAACTTAAGAAAAAGTTCTGCAGAACAAACATTAGGAATCATTTCTTTACCCACAGAGTGGTGGACCTGTGGAATTCGCTACCCTCGCATGACATGCATGAAGTAGAAACTAAGGATGTAAGGCAGTTTGAAATAGTGCTTGATAAATGCTGGGAACACCAGGGAGTGAAATATGATTATACTAGTGATATCAATGTGCAAGACTACACCGGAAGACACTACCAAGTTACATGTAGAAGCCAGCACAACAAAGTAGAGATGGATACAGTGGCGGAGACGCCAGCGTCCATAAGTGACCTAACCTAACCTAATCTATATGAATATGTACACTTCTGTCAACAGTTTGAAAGGAGGTCAGCCATGAAATGAAAACAAATACTTTTGCATTGTGATAGTTGAGGAAAATTCTCAAAGAGACTATACTTTATGACTTCGGATCAATGTCTGCGAAACTGTTATTACAAATTATATTACTGTTGCCAGCAATGGGAAAATAATTTCTTCCTTGTTACCTATGGGCATAGGTTAGCAAATCGGCCAGTTGTCGAACGGTTACATAATCCTATCTTAGTGTCCCGACAGCAATATCTGTGATTCACGCTTATTTCAAGCAAGTCTCCAAGGCGAACTGAAAAGATTAAATATCATATATGCACTGTCGTTGTTTAATTAGTGAAATCAAAGTGTTTGATTTTTCTGGACAGGAAAATTTGACAAATGCCAGGAAGTTCAGATTGAGAACTAATATTGTGTTGAAGTACGGACAAAATTCCGGAAATACTTCTACTTATCAGTCAGGGGTCCCACTGCATAAAGTAAAAACTTTTCACCAGCTTAGGTTAATTATTTTTACTTTAAAAAGTAAATAAAATCAGCATTAAATTTATTTACTTGTACAAGTAAATTTAGATAAAATACAGTACAGCCAGAGACTTACCATGATAAATCACTGTGATAGACGTATCACTTGGCTTAGTGAAATGTGTATATTTTATTTCCTGTGTGATTTATAAACATGATTTCTTTTGCATTTAAAGTGATGCAGTCTACCACTTGATATGCAAAAGAAATTTTGTTGATAGATGAATCAGGAAAAAAATAGTTATTTGAAAATTTAGAGTGATATGTCTATCACAGTGATTTATCATGGTAAGTCTCTGGTCGTACTGTACAGAGGTTTTCTCCCTTCAGTGTCTCATTACATAAATTTTCATAGCATAATTAATAATTTTCTATGAAAGTTTCATTTCTAATCTTATCTTTTATTAAAAATTAATTAGGGGCACAATGTTTTTCTTGAGGCCAAGCTAGCCAAAGATAAGTCCTTTGGGACTTTTAACAGCTGTTAATGTTGAATTAAGTGGTCTACAACTTGCATCATTATCACATCAAGATTTATCACATGATGCTTGTACATTTTTGTAATTTGGTTTCTTGTGGTCTGATAGGGTGAACAGTGTGCCTTTAATAGGGAAAGACTGTTTTGGAATAAATATACTGCATATTTCAAAGCTTACTTGTATAAGTATAAAGTTTTTACTTGTAGAGGTAAACAGAATTTTTACTGCTTCAGGTAAATAAAATTGACTTAAGTAAGTGAAATGATTTCACTTTATCCAGTTGGATCTCTGACTGCTTATGCTGAACACATTCACAACGACCCCTGGCATTCCTGAAATTTAACAAATATTTCTTTTTGAACATATTAAATCAATACGCAGTTATTACTTTCGATTTTTTTAGATTGAATTTCTGTATACAAAAAATTAATTACATGAGACTGCAAATAAGTTGGCAATATAGAAATTGAAAACTGATTGGGGAGTCAAATTTTTTTATCGACCATTTGTGGAGGTCAAAGTTTTTAATTGCGCTGGACAGGAGGTCGAAATCTCAACCAAGAAATTTGTGAAAAATTATCCCCCCACACACACACTCAGACGCACACACGATAAATAATAACTTCTCCCTAATATTGACCAGCTTCCAGGCAGATTTATAATACATACTAGATAAACAACACCTCTTGCCACCCACGGTCATCCTTTGTAAGATAAAACGGACCAACTGCTGTTTTTTGTCGCCTTTGTCCCTTATGTGTGTTGCCGACAAGATTCAACACTTGATAGACAACACTTCTCTATTAGTGATTGATTTGCATTTCACCTTTCAGGTGTGCACATTAACTTCGTTTGATTACTTCGATAGATTCTTGCTGAAATCCTGATAAAAAGGTTGGAAAAATCATAAAAATCGGCCAACAAATCCCGAAATGACATCGCAGAAAGAGTTATAATTTTTTTAAATTGATGTTTCAGGTATCCATGTTTAAACTAAGAATAAAGTGCTTTCCGGTTTCGTCCTGAAAATAAGCTGATTATATTCATTTAGCCCTTAAATTGCAGCACATGATGATATGTGTGCTATAGGGGTCGAAGTGGGTGGAACTTGGTTATAAGGAATAAAACTTTGTCAACAAATGACGGTTTTTGCGGTAAATTCATCTGTAGTGTAAACTTTTTAATAAAAATACGAAAAAAATCTCGCCAAAAAATCAGGGATATTTTAAAACCATTATAATTGTATGTCGCTCGGGGTATTTATGAATTTGAATTATATATATATATCTTCTTTATTTAAAATATACATTTTGTTACCTTTTTAGGTAATTGCACCATAATCACTGCAATTTAACAATGTAAGATAACTGAGTAATTAAAAAATACTTCTTTAGGTAATGCTTCTGACTGGTCACAGGAGTCGGGAATTTTATCAATATACCAATACAAGTTCAAATACGAAGCTCCACACAATGAAGTTGCACGAACCTAGTGAGTGAACTTCATTTCGTGGGGTTTCGTATTTGAAATTGAAACTTATTGTGTGGGGCTTTCGTATTTGAACTTGTATTGATATATTGATCATTCCGACCACTGTGGTTAAACTGAGGCTAGATTTACATCTATATCTTTAAATGTTAAAGTTCAAAAGCTTTGCTTTTATTAACGAAAATAAAAACTCACCTAATACATTAAGGTCAAGAGTCAGGCTACAACCAATCCATAGATTTTTTTTAAAGTTTGCGCAGAGGTAGATATGAGTATACGACATCAATAAATGTAATAAAAAAGGGGGGTCACCGAATTCGTTTTTATTCTACAGCTGTCTGAAATATGATCCTAATATCATCAAAAATACAAAGAATATATAGGGAAATCAAGATTTAATGTACACATTTGTCACTTTTTTCATTATATCTTCTTACTGGATCCATAGATTTTTTTTTTAAAAACGATATGTTATTCTTTTTATAATAATAAAAAAAATGTGCAAAAAAATATGGGGTCACCGAATTCGTTTTCTGTGTGGGAAACGTCAAAGTTGTCAACTTCAATGAAAAATACGCCGAAAAAAGCTGACGTCGTAAAATTATACCAACGACGTCCAGAACATACATTATGACAATTAAAATATTAAAAAAATACTCATTTGTAATTTATTGAATATTTAAGTAACACGTGTAGAGTTAACGAGGCTACAACAACTGAACATATTGTATAGGCATTTTTCAAATAAAACAAATCAAATATTTATTGTCATATAAACTAGCATAGTTAATCACATAAACAAATAAAACTAAAACTAGCAAATAAAAAAAATAACAGAGTTATGAGTCCCCTGTCCTCAGTTATATGACCGTTTTATAAAGGACCATATTTTTTCTACTTGCTTTAGTGTTGATGGGCATGGCAAAAATTTATTGTTTTCATTTTCAGTGCACGTATTAAATTTTTTATTCAATTAACTTAAGTGTATTTGACTTTATATGTTCAAAACTGCCAAATCAATCATACGAATGACAAAGTATGCGAATATGACCTCAACTATCCTCTTGATATCGTCTCTCGCTACGATAAAATTAAAATGAGCCAGTAGTGCGTAACTTGTCTTCTGGTGCCTAGCAAGGTCTATTAAAATAAAAACAAAAGAAATGCTGGAAAACAATTGATACAAATCATGGAAATGAAGTTAATTAATAAAGATATCATTGTGTAATGCTTTTCATATTGGCATAGTCATAGATCCTCGGTAAGTCATATTGGCCTTCGGCTTGCGCCTCGGGACATTTTCAGATTTGGCTTACCTCGGATCTACTAGAATGCCGATATGAAAAAAAAAACATTACGCAATAATACTATACTACGGTCATTTCGGCACTGACGTATGCCTCGAAAATAGCGCAATGGCCAAGCTAGAAAATACGGAACAAAAATAAATGAAAGTATGCCAAGCGTTTCAGGTTCTCTTTTTTGATATACTAAATTTCATCTGAATAAGTAATGCGTAAACACCAGAAATATATAATATCATATACATTTATTAGGCATTTTTATTTTTAACAAAGATGATTGGAGCAAAATATTCATGACTTTTGTCAATCAGTCGGTCTTCCATTAAAAGTCCGAAAGCCTCACTGAAACACCGTCTTTACCGCCTCTTTTGTATGCTGTCAGCAAGTGGGTCATTTGTAGACCGGAATCGGCTATCTTTCTTGGTGTTGACATGGTTATTACGAACGCGGGTATTGTGGAAAAATATGACAATCGGACATTCAATTCAAGAAGGCGTTTTGTGTAATGTTGAAATGGCTAACTATTATTTTAACGATTCTACACCCCTATGGCGTCGTGTGCCGCATCATACGTAATTTGGAGAACATCAAATCAAGGGACTGCTGGTTATACTTGTTACCCCCTCCCACTCTCCTTTCTGGGAGTAAGTCTCCGAAAAAGGGAGAGTGCATATGCCGCTAATTCCACGTATTTAGCTTGAATTAAGAAGGTCGATGCAATCGGTCTCCTCTCATTTTTTACCAACAGTCTCTCATCAAAAGATTTGCCATTATTGCAAATAGTATACAGTTCCCGGTAAACAAGTGATAAAATTTTTAAGACTTTTTTTCTTTCTGTTCGTCAACATAATTTCGTCATTCCTATACAATATGTTGATGCGGAGGCTGACATTATTTAAGTAAGTCGAATGTACTTGCAGAATACGCTGATATCCTTTTTGATAGCAGCAAGCTGGATATCACTATTTGTACTAGTAAACTTAAAAGATAGTTTGAATAATCGTCTTGTAATATTGCTTTTGTCGTAACCAGTTGCCATATCCCGAGTCATGTACATTGTAATTCCCCCCAAAAATTAAATGGGTCCAAAAAAGCCAAGAAATGCACTTTGGTACCACAAATTTATTAATTATATATAACTACATACCCGACACTAGCAGCTACATATACTAGAACCACTATAGATATAATAAATAGTTACGGTGAATTTAGTTACTTCATATAGTGGGTCTCGATGGGGTATAAGCGGGAAGCGGGATTGTCCATTTTAAGCAAGCGGGAAACGGGATTGCGGTAAAAAAGTGCACGTGAAAACGGGAAAGGGTGTCCAGCATGAAGCGGGAACTGCTGAAAATTGAGTCCGTGAAACGGGAAAAGATTGCTGCTTCAAGAGTCTTTGTTAAATATTTTCCCGCTCGGGAAACGGGAAAGTGCAGCAAAATTGCCGGGATTTCGGGAAAGGGACCACCCCCATATAGCTATTACGACAACTTATATCTCTTCAATGCAGATCAAATCAAAATATTTGGAAATCCGTAAAAAATATGCGTAAAAGCTGTTGGAGAACAAATTAAAAATAAGATCGAAATAGGAAAGCCAAAATCAGCTAAGGACAGAACTATGCAAGAGGGAAATACTCCTCAGTTTTAGACGAATTTACTGGTGTAAGTTTCCAAAAAAAAAAAAAAACAAAAACAAAACAAAACAGGTTTTCGTACCGGCACCTAAGTACTGGTTTAATTAGACATCCGAATTACTACAACTTTCAGACATTTCTCTTTGTTCTTAGGGAATATCCTACACTGCTGCTACATTGCAAGTCAGGTGTCATGGTAACATTTTTTGGGGGGGGGGGGNAAACCGTATTATTTTAAACAATTTTTTTCCGGCTAGCCGAAAGATTAAACAAAAATGCCTATTTTTCCGGCAGATGACAGCAATACCATTTTTTGATGGTTTGATAACATTTTTATATTTAGCATGTTGTAAAAGTGGACTATGTTCCGTTAGCCCTTTCTTACGGGGTCTACATTTCACAACTTGTTCGATAGGCACGAGTATGTAGTGATGTTTCCGATTTCAACGACCGAAGTCTTTGTCTATCTGAAAAAATTCTGCATCAAAGGTTTAGATATCATAAATTGATAAAAAAAAACATTTTCTAAATTTTATTATAGATACATTGACTTAATAAGAAAATTTGGTTCTACATGGAGGGCTCTTATACATCAGGGCATTTCACATCCAAACTTCTATGGCAATATCATTTACAAAGCGCATAAATTCAAAAATTGTTCTTCCAAACATATTATTCCGTTGAACAAACTTATTCATAAAGGATATAAATACAGCATTGTTGTTAAATCTTTACTTCTGGTTTTTGTTGGCAAAAATATTGATCATCTCCTAAATGCTTTATACCATAACTAAATTAAAATAATTTTCATATTGGCAGTATTTGGCATTGCACAATATCATGTTCTTCTTTCATAATTCTTGATGTTGTAATACCAAATCTATTTAGAAGTATTTCAATTGAAGTATCATATGTAAGAAGGCATGATATCATAGTTAACGGAAATTATGTCCTTAGCTAGCTGTCAGTAACTGCGAGCATTTGTCCGGACAGTACCTGCGTGTATTGTCTTCATGTCTTATGTACTTGATTGTAAGGGTACTCGTCTGGATAAGTTGGACTTTTTTCTTGTTTGATTTTTACTGTGAGTCTTTTTGTATATTTATTTTTTAGCCATTCACCACACATAGGGGGGGGGGTTAGATCCAAGAAAACGAGTTTAACCCCGCCGCAATTTTTTGCGCCTGTCCCAAGTCAGGAATATGTTGGTCATCGGCTTGTCCTTATCTTCTTATAAAATTTTAGTTTCTTGATATTTGGGTTATTGGATGTGATTTGTTTCCATTGATTTATTCACTTTTTTTTTTACCTTTTTGGGGGCCATTTAGGGCTTGCTTTATTGTGTGAGGTTCCTCACTGTGTTGAAGACCGTAGGGTGACCCCTAGGTGTTTTGTTTTGGGTCGTTTTAACCTGGATATGGGATGTTGTCTCCTTGACATTTACCCCATTTCCTTTCTTTTTCATATTTACAATTTCTGTGAGATAATAATTAGTTTAACTTATTACAAAGCCGTTGGAAATTGATAAATTTGTTGTAGTATGTATCACCGCGGAAAAAATAGACATATATATTACTACTGTATTTGTGCCATTGAAATTAATGACAAAGTATATTTACTGTATCGAATAAATTGTTTATTGTCGAAAGGGAAACAGTAAAAAGGTAAATTAATTATATTTGTGAAATATTGGATTTTTTTATTTCAATCGACTAATTTGAGCAATTTATTTTTGGTCGGAAGAAAAGACATTTTTACCTATTTTCCGGGTATTCGCCGGAAGAATAGACGCGGCCTATTTTATATTAATAAATGAACAAGTTAAAATTCTTGTCCAACTGCGGTAAAAGATAAATTAAAGTATAATATACATATATTATATCAAAACGAAAAAATATGATTGAAAAACAAAAGACAGAAGTGAGGGAACCATCTAATTGATTTACTTTCAGATGGCCTAAGTATAGTCATTTTCAGATAAAGTTGTAGAATTTTGATTACATATTAGAATTCGATGAAGTTAAAAGTGGAAAGCAGGAGAATCTCAAAACACGAAAATAACAATTTTGTATTTGTCTTTAGATGGATAAAAATCTAATTTCATATAAATAATTTTTGGCATCTGAAAGAACAAAGACAGATATAACAAATGTATATTATAGTTACTAAATACTGTGATGTTGTTATAATTTGAAAAAAAGTCACTGAAATGTCAAATTTGTCTAAAATTTTTGTGGGGTGGGGACAATGATTTCGTATTTTGCACCGCACTGGACACTTCTGGTACATTTATACTGTGTGTAAAGATGGACTTTGTATAACCGAGAACAACTTAATAGCATCTGACATACACTCGACAAATTTTATTACCTATTCCGTTTTGAATTTTGTAAAATTCTACTGAAAAATCCCATTCTTCACGAATATTGCACCAAATAATTTTCCTATACTTTGTCTTAAAATTGCATATTACGATTTATCTCATGCATCTTTAGGAAAGAAAGCAAAATGTTAGTATGTTTTGATCATATTTATGTAAAGACGGACAAATTTTCTGGGATTTTTAGGCATGATTTTGTTGGGTAGTAGTAAAATTTTGAGAGTCACATTGAACACTCCTTGTTTTTCTAAAGAATGCCTCATGACAATTAATGTAGCGCTTGGAACAAATAATTTGCATATCTGCAGATAAATCTTCCAAATTTGACATATATAACAATTTAACGATGAATTTTGGACAAATCTGAAATGCTGATAATTCAAATTTTTCATCAATTTCCGTGAAAATATTGAGTTTAAGTGAAAAATGGGCATTAAAATACCAAAATCATGATATAACTTATACAATACAAACATGTATTAATATATACAACACACAATTTGTGTGTTCTGGCTATTTTTATGCGAACACAGAGAAAAAAATGTTCAGATAAGTGATAGAATTTTTTTTATAAGATAAGGATTTAGGGTTAGGATTTGAGTTAAGGATTTTAAGGCATTTTCAAAATTTTAATTATAACCCAACAATTCCAAAATTTTTTATTGTTCTACCAACAATTTCAAAATTTTATAAATAAATGGATATAACGAAAGTGTACATTGGCAAAGTCTCCACAAAAACATGGCTATGTTAAGCAAATGGAGCACACATTTTTGTTGTTCGTTTAAGAAACCAAGGAAAAATTTCCACACTCTTGGTGTTGCTCATGTCCTTTCACATGTGTAAGAATCCAAGTACAAATAACTACACTCTTTTTATAAATAGCTGTCTAATCCAATGTATTCTGGGACAACTAACTACATGTTTTTACCGGTCGCTGTATTCTTATTAGGCAAAACCTGCGAAAAACTACTTCCCCCTTTTTGCATAATTGGTGACCGATCCAATTGAGAAGGGAAGAGAAATTTCGTGAAAAGTTTTGGGGTATTTCTTGGTAAAACATCAGGATATTCATTAAATATTCGTGATTGTCCAAAAAAGAGGGAGAGAACCCACACTTTATATCCGCTAATGGGTTATAAAAATGCAAAATACCTAGTATTTCACACGAAAACTACTAGTAAGTAACACGCTAGTCATGATGCAAACTTAATTGTTTTCGACCGAAATATCTTTTAGCGTTAAACTCTAGGCGTCAGAAAACAATTTTCGAAGGGAATGTTTGGTATTCTCTATAAATTGTTGTTTTTGCGTTTGTCTCTTTTTATGTTTATTTAGCACTGCAAAAACCTGCCGAAATTTCAAACTGACTAGTTTCGGTTGTGTTTTAGTTTAACCTATTTGATTCATAAACATATAAGAATCAAAGAGTGTTAGAATAAACTGCCTATTTCCAGTAGTTCAATTTGTTTTGAATAAAACTAAATGAAAGACAAACTTCCTGTTGTCTACGCATCTGTTAATAATTCATGTTAAAAGTTGTTTAAAGCAGAAAAAAACATTTTACAATTGATTTTGAGGGTAAATATCAGAAGGCAATAAATATATGCTTGTAATGCAATATGGATATTTTGTAGTAATTCCTAGAGACAAATTACACAATATGAATAATAAATTAGTAGACTCTAATTTAAGTCTAAATATGTACACATTAAATGATTTTAAAAATCTATTTAAGTTGAGTTATCTCTGTCGTACAATCATTTTGAAATTTACAGATATACATGACAATGCTGCTTCTGACTTACTTCAGTTATACTTGTACGTATAAAGTGAATCTTCATTTGGTTTTACTGGCATTGTGTATAATTTACGTTTGTTCATTTTCAATGGAAGACGTTTGTGACAAAAATGATGATCATTGTTTGCATCCAAACCTATTGAAACCTGGTGCTATGGTTTTTGACAAGTGTCTGAAAAATAGTACTCTGCTGCGCCAACAAGACATCAGTTTGCTCGACTGTATAAAATTGTGTAAAGTGACGGCAGGGTGTTATTCAGTGAGCTACAGAAAGAACTGGCATATATGTGACATAAATGCAGAGTCTACTAACGACATTTCTGATGAAAATGAATGTGTCTACACAAGAAAGTCATCGTGGCCAAACGTAAGTGTTACATCTACTTTTAAATTTTAAGTTTTGTTTCCGATTAAGTGAAAAATACAAGAAAGATTCGAAAATCGAACAGAAAAAAAAAAAAAAAAAAAANAAAAAAAAACTACAGAAGGGTCAAAAGACACATTACCTATAAGAACAATATTCAAAATCAAGAAATAAGGCAAAAACTCGTGTAAAACAATGAGACATACAGAAATATAAGAATAACAACACACCACTGTCAGTATGAAATCCAAATAAACCGCAAGAGATATATGGTGCTCAGAAAAGGTAAGCAAGTCCTGAGAATTACACGCCTTGATTCAGCACGACATAACTACTATGCAAAAACAATTTGCAAGGCATACTACTAGACCATATGTAAAGAATCTTTTGTTTTTCGTGCAACTCCGCGTATAAGTCTTTACTGATTAATGTAATCAAGTTATTTTTTCTATGGGATACAATAAGCCCAAAAAATTGTTGAATAAAGGGTCGTTTCAACCAATTGATTTACACATAAAGATAGTGTGATAAAATACTAGCGTTTGACATACAGCAGTTAAGTTCGTAGTATGAACTTATTAAGACATTTACTGTTTCATGGTGAAGCAGATTAGTACATCTCTCCATGTAAATTCGAGTTATTTGATTGATTGATCGATGATTTAAGTTTAGAACGTCCAGCTTCACAAAAGAATTTTGAAAATGACTATGTGAATATTCTCAACAATATTACAAGGGAATAACTTCAGTGAAGTTCGAGAGTTTCAGCTACATTGGTTAGAGAAGTCAGGTACTTAAGCCCTAATGTTGTCTTATTCTGATAACATTCAGGTCTGTGTTTTTGATTTTTGTACTTACATGTTATTCTTAGCATGCAAAAGTATATTGCATAATTGAATAACAAAATATCGAAGTCACTGCTAAATAAATTTAGTTTCTGCATGTGCGCATTTCGATAACTTATGTCTCTTCAGTGCAGATCATATCAAAACATTTCGATATCCATTTTCCAAAATATGAGTAAGCAGTCAGAGAACCAAATTACCAATATGATATTCTAAATAGAAAAGCCAAAATCAGCCAATGACACAGCTATGCAAGAGAGAGTCTCGTAGGAGTACAAGAACAAGTCGGCGAGAAGAGGAGCACAATTTGCGCTCATTGGTATACTTACTTGGTGTTATAACGATCACCTCTACTTGTGACAAATATATTTTTTTCATCGTAGCATACTTTTTCCTTTAAGTGTTCTTAAAAAATGTAGATTTATAACATTTTTTTGAATCGGTAAATGCCCTTTGAATGAAATATTTGATTCGTGATTTTGATTTATCACGAGGAAGATTGTATAGAATGTGGAAAATCAAGTGTTTTGAGAGAATTTATATGAGAAATTGCTCGGACATAAGATTTTTTAATAAATTTTGAAATATCTACACCTGATTTATGCCACTTTTGGCATAGATAGATAGTCTCACAGTAGGCTGGATGCCTGTCTTTGACTACCGACAAAACCTTAGTTCCATAGTATATTCAGTAGTTGAACAAGATATTGCGGCGGTCAAGGAAGTGGCAAAACTTTAATTGTAATGAAGTCAAGATTAACACCCCAAACTTACACAATGTGTTAGATTCATCGCTGTGAAATGTCTACATTTGTAGATACATCAGACGTGAAAACCTGACAAACGTATACAATGTTGTCTTTGCACGACGGCGAGTCAATGAAAGGTAGAGAGCCTGGGATGTAAATCTTAATTTCTATAAACTGAAAGTTTTGCCACTTCCTTGACCGCAGCAATAAAGATCAAGTGATGTATTTTTTATGCCCCCAGATCGATGATCGGGGGCATATTATTTTTGTCCTGTCTAGCTGTTTGTCTGTCTGTGCGTCCGAAACTTTATCCTTGGCTATAACTTTTGAACTATATAAGGTAGACTTTTCATACTTAGCAGGTGTATAGGTCTAGTCAAGAGGAACATAAATATGCAAAAAAAAATTAGGTCAGGTCAAAAGTCAAGGTCACAGAGGTTAAAAAGGGGTGAAATTGACTGTTTTTATTTGACTGTAGAATCCTATTATTTATCCTATTGATATAGGGTTTGTTTCATGTTATTGCTAATAAAATTGCGCAACTGTAGTATGTCAACAGATTTGAGGTTGCATTTACCGTTTTTGAGAAACAAGAGGCCCAAAGGGGGACAAATGGAAAAAAATGACTTTTTAAATTTTTTGTCGGATCTTGATGCAGTATTTTTTTGTAGGTTTCTTATAGCATGTTTAAACAGATACTTTAAAACCATTTCAATAAACAAGAGGCCCAAAGGGCATCATTTGTTTCAGTATAAAGGTGTTAAATTGGGTGTTTTTATTGTAATAAACAACTTTTGAACTATGTAACATAGACTTTTAATACTTTGCAAGTGTATAGGTCTTGTCAATATGAACATAAATATGCAAAAAAATAGATCAAAGGTCAAGGTCACAGAGGTCAAAAAGGGGCAAAATTGGATATTTTCATATATTTTACTGCAGAACCTGGGGGCATATGTAGTGTTTCACAAACATATCTTGTTATTGTATAGATTTTCATGTGATGTAGGTATCCAGTACAAGTAGGGCTTTGAAACAACCCGGCTTGTAATAAAAACGCACTTTATAATAACAAAAATTAAATCTTTCAAATATTTTCTCTTTTATACAAGGTACGTAGGGCTGTCTTGATTCTTATTTTTAGTTTGAAAATATAAGAAGGGCCTGTGTTTGGAGTCGATTTCACCTTCTTCAAATGAAACTCTTTTGTATGTAGCATTACCAGGTGTATTGTGATCAGTGGGTAGTTCATTAATAAGGCAGTGGTGATTATTTGCTTCACCAATCTAATTAAAATTAGACCTCCAACTGTTCCCTACAGTCACCATGCAGTGACTGTAAAGAACCATTGGTAGATCTTTCTTTAATTAGATTGGTGCTTTACATACAAAAGCGAGGCGTTTATGCAGGTACAACATATTTTTCATGTAATGTAGAGACGCATTTCAATGCTTCAGGATCTTCAAATACAGACCGGGGTCGATGATTAACTATCTACGTAGTTTGTTAACACAACACGACGCCGCACTAAAGGTCGAATTGGTCTGCCCAATCTAACAATGACTCAAATTCTGGTTTTGCTTCGTCTTTCCATCCAACCACGCTTCGCGTAATCCTCAACAGCGTCATTAACGATCTCTAAATTTAATAAGTAATACACCGAGGTTCCTGGAATTTCAGACCATTTCAGACCACCTTCCGTAGAAATCGTTTTCAATTATCTCGGGAAGACCAGAAGTTACATGTCCAGATGGACTTTGAACAAAAGGAGAGGCGGAACAGTCGTATGTCGGTAGAGATTTCAGAAAACTTTCAATGTTTAGGTCTTGCAATGCTTTATTGTAATTAAAAATTTCCCCCTTATTGTCTATGTTTCGAGGTAAGATCTTTGCTGATTCTAATAGCATTATTCCTTTGTAGAGAAAATGCAGTGAGTATAAAATTCATATTTTTGGTGAATTGGTTCGGTCCTTACATGTTTGAATAGACTTCACGTTAACTAGCGATAAGACAGTCCGGTCTGTTCTCCGGGGTGAAAATACCTACGCCTACGCCTGGCAATTCAAAAATATCGCACATTTTTGAAAACGTTGACTCGAGACGAAACAGAGCAGTGATCTACATATAGTCTTTAACATTGTTTCCAGTTTATTACGTATATTTCTTACATCGAGATAGTTAAATTTTCACATTTTAATGTCCAAGGTTTACCCGAGAACTTTAAAATGTGAAAATTTAACTGTCGAAATGTGAGAAATTATCGTTATAAAACCAGAAAACAATGTTAGAGATTGTTTCTCTTATTCATACTCAATTTACAAAATGTATTTGAGGTGAAGCGATCTCCGTAGTCTCCTCAAGTATGCCGCCATTTTGTTGCTATCGTCGTTGCTATGAGTATAATTGCGCCAGTCATTGAAAGGGGTTTTGAACATAATATTTTTGATAAAAATGTCATATTATCAATAAATTGAATTATCTTAGTCATAAAAATGCAAAGACTATTTCGTTAAGACAATGATGCAGATGTTAATTTCATCAGCATTCGGTTGCACTATTTCTAGAAACTGACACGAGACATTTACATGATTGACCAATCAGCAAGTGAGATCAATTTCCAAACATGTTGTTTATGATTTTCATCCAACATTATCTGGTAAGTATTTATTTGGAACAAGAATTAGAGAAAAAAATGAACACCGATAGGTGAACACAAACTATTTAACTGGTCATCTAGTAAATCAGTAACAGATCTGCTGGTCGGATCCTTAGAAGAAAATGTTCCACCACCAGAAGTCCTGGATTTATAATATTTATGACAACGGCTGTCAATATCGTTGGTTGACAAAAAGTCAGCGAATCACATTTACATCACTTCATGCAACCGGGACTTGATAAGTTACCTATACCGTGTATGTTGTTGCAACAACCATGAGGCATTGCAATTCCAAATTCTAACATATAATTCTCATGCGGTAAGTGTACTAAGGCTTGGGCTGTCTATGCGATGGTGATTTTTATAAAGTATACGAACTCCCATTGTAAATCAAAAGCATTTTTACTTTTTTTGCAGGCAATGGGTGGGAACTGTGCTGAACATAAATGTAAGAGCGGTACAAAATGTATTGGTAAACATAACAATGGAACCTTCCGATGCAGTCTAGCTTGTAAGTGAAATATTTTATTAATACTTTGTAAGGTTTACCTTTGCATCAAATAATCATTGCAAGGGCTTACAAGTTATGATATATAAATTTATACAATTATTGCATCGTTCTAAATTATTCATATTGATGCATCAAATTTATTTAAAATTTAAGATTTAAACCTAAAATTAATCTTATGACTAGAGTTAAGATATTTGCAATGGATTCAATATTTTTACATCTCAGCAAAACATCATGATTATACTTGCACCATATTATTTGATTTTCCCCTCGACAATGTAAAACAAACAATACTAAACATTTAGACATTTTTACACAATATTGACATCGTCTATTTGCATGGCTGTTTAATTACTTAAAGACTAAATGGAGACAAACATTCAAAAAATACTAAATGGAGGCACTCAAAGAAATTATATAAGAAAAATACAGAAATACCAAAGTTGCATAATAAAATTGAGTAACCTTTCATCAGCAGCATTGAAATCAACAAATGAGTAAATTCCGAAGTTACTGTGAATTTATTTTCTGCAAATTATTTTCTGCATATGTCTCTTCAGTGGAGATAAAATCTGAAAGTTTGGAAGACCATAAATTTAAAGATGTTCTAAAACTGATAGAGAACAAATAACCAGTATGATCTAAATGTAAAGCCAAAATCAGCTGAAGACAGAGATTTGCACGAGGGATATACTCCTTAGTTTTCGTCAAAATTTACAAAAATTTAGATATTGCAAGGTTCCAAATAGAATAGGCTTTCGTGTCAGCACCGAAGTACTGACTACTGGGCTGGTGAATACCCTCGGGGACTAAAAGTCCACTAGCAGAGGCATCGACCCAGTGGTAAATGAGTAATTAGTGGATAATGTACATATATCAAGGAAATATACCATGCTGGACATATTTTCAATAGATTGCGTCGAAGACCCTCATGTCAGGAATGCTATACTGGTTGAACGGTTTGGCATTTACAAAAATATAGGACATGCCGTTAAATATAAGTGTAAAAACGGTTTGGAGATGACCGGACAACCATTTGCTGTTTGTCAGAAAACAGGAATCTGGGAAACTCTTTTTGTGTGCGGTAAGTCATTTATGCTTTGTACTTGACAGTTTGAGAGAAAAAAGTACAGACAAATTATATTTCATCTCACCTTCATCCGTAATATTAAGTTTGATAGGTATAAAGCATTGACAGTAGAATACCAAAGGAACAAAGCACAAGATAACATAATCAAAGTTTAAGAGACAGGTCAGAAACGAATACACCAGAAAACGAAAGACTAAAAACATTACATATCAACAAAATACACTAAAACCACAAATACAACACTCAAAACTAAAACAATAGGGCATGTAAGTCTCATGCAATTTTTGGAACTTCCGGGATCAAAAGTTGTACCCGGAAGTTGAATTTTAACAAAAACATATGACGTGTCAAGCAAACAAAGTAGACGTCATAATCCCGCAACGGCATATTATGGCGGGAAACGTTTTTGAATTTCAATTTTATCGTGAAATCTCGGTGTCATATGACGAGACTTACAGACCCTATAACTGTGTGAACTCTAAAAAAGAGAATGACAACAGGTTCTCCGGATTGGTAAGCTTGTCCTGTCCTGTATACAGCACCCGTCTGACGACCATAGAATTTCGGAAAGGACGAATTTAACAAAGGCTGAACATATTTCTGACTATACAGTTTCTGTGATAGTGCTTTATTTGCTTTTTTTTCACAAATCACCGTATGAGCTATAAACTCTACAGTAACGAATCAATTGTGCAATGTACACTTTATACCCGGAGTGGGGGAGGTAGGTATATTGTTAATAAGAAGGGAAAGCTCACAATTGGGAGGTCAAAATTATCATGTTTGTAATATAACCTAAATTTCAGACGTCCATGTTCATCAATGTATAAAAACCGGTTAAGGTATGAAGCAGAGTTTGGTTTGTCGGCTTTTTCTTTAATTTCATACTCACTGGGGAAGATCCGAAGTAAATATGAACGGATAAGAAAAAAAACGAGAGTATACATCAAGAATAATTACTGAATAAAGTATTAATGTCATAAACCTTCGACTTTATATTTTGAAAAGAAATATTTTGGTATTGTTTTCGAATTATGTTATGAACAGAATAATTTAGTGCTCTGGTTGTATTCATGTCGAATATATCACGAATACTTAAACATAATCATCGAACTGCACTATGTGCATTTCTACGGAAGCCGATTGGGTAATTTGAAAAAAAAATCATGTTGAAGATACGACATGGAAATGTCAAAATTACGACTTACCGATGTCGGAATTACGATATAAAGATGATGTAATTACGACATCTTATTTCGTAAGTACAACATAATTATTTTTGTTCAAATGACCCCTATTGGCTTCTGTACATTTCACACAAAAATATTTAATAAATTTAAAGGAGGTTATCCCAGCAAACAATATAACGGTGTAGGAACGTTATTGAAATGCAACTTTTTGGTTGTACCAACGTTATTTAACGTAAAAGTGTATGGTTTTCTAAATGTTGCCACGACATATCTACAACCTTTAATCAACATTTCGTAAACGTTTCAAGAAGTAATTAAACGTCGTCCTGACATTGCTTAGACATTAAGCTAACTAACTTTCTCAAAATGTTACCACAAATATTTTAAGAAAGGATATGGAGTAAATGAACATGAGACCATAACACATAACTCCAACTGCAATAATTTTAATGAACTGTATGGCCATTTCGGAAATTAATTCCTCATCAGCAGCACTAGAACCCAAACAAAGGAAATTCATTTCCAAAAAAGTAAATCCCAATAATCAGTATTATCAAGTATAGCAAAGGACAAAACTACGATGGAGGGAGTTAATCCTTTGGTTTTAGTCTCACAAAGTCTCACATGTGGAAAATGTTCCATATACAAAACTTAAGCAGAAATGTGCAACACAAGCTATTATGTCAAAATAAAACACACGCCACATTTAAATGCTGTCACAAATATATCTTTATACACACAACACTTGAAAGCTGGTAATGTTTTTAATGTTGAGTATGCACAAATCCTTCCTTTGAAATTATAAGAAAGAGGAAACTGTTGACTAACGATAGCTGAATTTGCAGAGTATTGATACCTTTGAAAGTCAGTACACATCTTTGTACGAATATTTATTCCTTTTCCAAATTTTTGTTTTATCTTAGAATTTTGTTTGCCATTTTACTAAAACATCCAATGGGTAAAACGTCCATTATGTAAATTGCTTCACTAGAAATAATAAAACTTTTATCTATTTCGAAATTCATTGTGTATTGGTCAACTTTCTGGCTTCATACACTTACAAGCTAAGAGAACAAATGTACGCCACTTTCACCCTTTTGCAAATATTCCGGTAAATTAAATATTCTTTACAATTATTAAATTTGTTGAGTAAAAAATAATTCTTTCCTCCAGAGTTTTGTTCTATAATTTTACACAGAGTGCACAACAAATTTCACACAAAAGCTTTCAATTGTCAAAACATCATTTAGTGTGTACATATTAGTACTGCATCATTAATTTCCAGGAGAAAGCAGGAAATGGTAACAATTAACATAACAATTAAATATTTTCTCTTTCTGTAATATTTATTGTAATATAACCAACGTGTTATGGTAGCTTGTTGTTCCCATCATGTTGTTACAACGTAATTTGTAAAACCAACATCCGACTGCACGTAATATAGTATATTTGTTAACTTTTTTTCAAAAGGTATCTAACACGTTGTATTAATGTAAGAGAGTAATGTTTTCTCAAACTTTTGTCCTGTTCCTGAACAGTTGGAGAAAAACATTCTTTCCGTAAATGATGGTTTACAGTGCGAGACGACCCATGTGAGATCGATGCACGGGACCTCGTCTCCCATGGGTTATTGACCAACCATAAGTGTTCATTCAATAATCGAAACCATTACTAAATGTCATAAAACCCCTGACGTCACAAAGTAAGGTACACTCGAGTGGCGACGACGTTACTCGTATAGTATAGTTTTCCAGATGTTTGTTGTTGTATTTTCGGAAGAAATAACTACTTACATTGGATCAAAATCAAAGATCGGTATATCTTTCACTCATGTAACAACGGCAGTAGAATACCGAAAGAACAAGGGAAGCGAAGATTACACAAATCGAAATCCAAAGACATGGAAAAAACGGCAACAGAGAAAAACAAAGACAAAACAAGGACGTGAGACAGCTACAATGCACGGAAATAAAAAGACGACATTAAATTCTCCATCTGACACGTAGACATGAATTGTTCTGGATCAAATGACATCTTGTAAACATTTATTTGCTGACTTTTAAAAATTTTCTGTTTAACAAAAATATGATAATTTCTTTATTTAAACAATTTCGCAGATCCCGGACAAGCCCCCAATTGGTAAGAAATTCTTCGTCTTATTCTTTCGTTTCGCTGGGCTCCATTTGAGAAAAGATGGCATTTCTTACATTCATGAAAGATACCCCGATCCTTGATCTGCTCTCAGTAAAAAGATATTATTCTCCTCTCTTAGGGGAATATTGTTCTCGGCTAGCGATTGGATGAAATGTAAGAGATAATGACGTCAAATATGTTTCCCGTTTTCCTACTTTATCTTTGTGACGTCATGAAAAAAGGCGACCATGCCTGATGACGTCAAATTAAAAAAACATACATTTATTTCGGATCATCAGAAAAGGGGGACATGTTTTGTCCAAAATCTTCTTGAAATCAGTAGAGAAATAAAATTCACAACCGTATCTCGTGATAAACGACATTTCTACACTCTCGATAGTTAAATTTTCAAATATTTTATACGCTCGGCAAGCCTCGAGTTTTAAAATTTGAAAAATTAAACAGGTCCTGTAGTGAAGAAATGTCGTTTCTGACTCGATGCGGTTGTGGATTCTGTATATAACACAACGTTACAAATGTTGGTCTTATACACAACGTTTGTACAACGTTATTCAAACGCACGTTTTTTGTTACTTATACACAAAGTTCTTACAACGTAACTTTAACGTTGCAGATAGAAAACTGTCACAACTTTTCTATAACGTTGTCTTAACGTATGTGTTTGCAGGGACTTAATCATTCAACAAACATCCAACGATCATGGCTTTTTGAGGGCACTATTGATTTCTTTTTACAGTTTAAAATTTGAAAAAAAGATTAAAACAACAGGCAGAATTTTGAACGAATCTATGCAAAGAAAGCAGGCATATTTATTCTGCTGACTGATATATTCTTTTAAACAATAAAAATTTTGGTTCAACAGGTGATATAATAAAGGTATCAGAGAAAAAGGTGACAAATTTTAGTTCGTTTTATGACTCGAAGTACCCATCTAGTAATGGTGTTGATGGGAATATTGATACTTTCTTCCACACGAATAACCAAACAAATCCGCATTGGTGGGTCAATTTAGGAGAGACTTATTCTATTGTGAGACTGGTTATCACCAACAGAGCTGATTGCTGTGGTAAGATTTTAATTCTCTTTCACATATTTGCCGTTTACTGAAATGAAAATTACAGCCCCGACCATTATTGGTAAAAAGAATATATTTATGTAGTCATAAATCCAAATGCTATTGCAACGTCCAATTTCATTGGTCAACGTCATTAACAAGAAAGAAGCTATATCTCGATAAACGTTTTTTGCCCATTGAGGAAAAATAGTGCAGAATATGCTGACGTCAAAATTAGTGGCATTGTTGTTTTAAGTTGAAGGGATTGGAATTGTACGAAATAAAAGTAATTTTGGAGGAGTTTATAGATGTGTAAACGCGACCTTTCACTCACAAACTTTACATAAAGTCCTTTGGACTTTATTCAGTTTGTGAGTGAGTCGGTCGCGTTTACACATCGATAAACTCCCCCAAAATTACTTTATTCCTATATTAGCAGCTTAGTTAGTAATTACCTTGTCCATGTAAGTAACAACAATGTAATTGTGTATTAGGGAGAGCTGGGCAGATATAAAACGTATGTCATTCATGAAGGCTACACAATGACTTGAATTACAAATGTTTTCGTTGATATGATGACAAGTGTTGTATAAATGTTTTATCACATGAAATCGTTATTACAAAATTCAAAATATGTACAAAATTGAAAACCTTTTGTTAATTATCTTTTCAACCATAAATGATCTTACAGACCTCTTAAACATTTCATAAGTGGAAAACAAAATAAAGCAGAACCAGAATCAGGTTACAACGTGCCTTATGAACCAAGTAGTCAGTACGGATTAACTGAGTAACTGACTTTTCTTTTTGGAAACTTGCAATGTCTAATTTTAGAGAATTTTGCTTAAACTTTTGCATATCTCTGTCCCTAGCTATTTTTATTGCTTTTCATCTAGATCTTTTTGGTTTCTTATGCTTTATCAGATTTTACGAAATTTTTGTTTTATAGTCTTCCAAATATTTGATTTGATCTGCACTGAAGAGATTAATTGATTGATTGAATATTGTTTAACATCTACTCAGCAATATTTCAGCTATATCAAGACGAGAACAAGTTCGTTAATAAATAATCACTTTGGGGTATGGAAAGGGCCATGGGACAGGAAATTCTGACTGCCACTGGAAAAGTAGGGTGAAATCGAAAAGGGCGGGGAATTTAGCCTTGTAGCCGATCACCTACGGACCACTCAAAAAAGAGCTTGCTACAAGGGTTCTTTAACGTGCAGGAAGCGTGGCATTTCTTCCAACACGTGGACCTGTTTTTACATCCCATCCAAAAGATGGGTTGTGTATTTATTAATCCCGCATAACCACGGAATGGGTCCTATTTCTATATCCCGGGGTTCCCTCGGGGTAGCACTGAAGAGACATAATTTGTCAAACTGGCCATATGCAGAAACTAAATTTACAGCAGTAACCTCGTTATTTGCTGATTATCAATTATATTTTAAAACGGATCTTATTTGAAAATTTGCAATATTTAGATTTTAGAAACTTAGGAGCATCTCTCTCTTGCATAGCTCCGTGCTTAGCTGATTTTTGGCTTTCATTCTAGATCATTTTGGTAATTTCTGCTCTATCATATTTTACAATTTTTTTTGTTTATGGTCTTGCAAATATTTTGGTTTGATCTACACCGTAGAGACATAAATATCGAATGGCAATATACAGGAAATAAATTTACAGTAAATTTGGTACTTTATTATTTATTAAGGTGGCTCACTCGTTTGTGTCAGATTTCGGAACTCCTCGGGTTTTGTCCAGTTCAATGGCTTAAAGAATTTTGCACACGGACCACCACTTTTAATTCAGGAATGTGTTTTATAGGTCAAATTAAGACACTTGACAAGTTTTCATAAAATTCTCGATATAACTTATTAGCTTTTAGACAAAAAATAACCCTAATGTTAAATTAAGGGAAAATCCAGAGAAATCTATTTCCCGCCAAATTTGTTAATGACTTGTATCTCGGAAAAAAGCACACGGACCTATAAATTTCTTTTTACCATTTCATTAAGTCTACAATACTAAGTGAATTAAAATGGCTTTTGCTAATGGCGGTACCAAGTCCGGCTGTCCCGAGTTCCTATCGTTGTCTACGTTTGTCTTTTGTCTTATACGTGTTTTTCTTGTGTAGTTCCCTTGCAAATTGTTGCATGTAGTTATAATTTTCAGTCATTGTAGGTGTTTCCTGTTATCCATTTTTTTAACATTCAAGAAATCCTTGATATAAACAACATCAGGAGTAAGCATCCTTAACATCAGGACCACTGTGGTATACAACTTTCCGGTGAATGTATACATTCTTTGTCTTTTTGCCTCTTGGATTTTGGATCTAGACAATTCTATTCGGTAATTTTGTATATTACCCCAATTTTCCTGTATTTTATAACATAAATGACTGTATTTTCTTTGATCTTTTCCAAAATAATTCCCGTTTTTCTGGGGGAATGTACTAAGGAATGGCGTAATTAGCAGGTCTTAATGTTATACCATAGCTCATACCTCCGTGTAAGAAATCTATTGTATTTCATATCTAACAAGTAATAACTGTGTTTGGATGCAAACATAAAGTCTCCCAAACGAACTCCCATAAATTTCAAATGTGGAGCTGACTTTTAATCCCCCATTTTTCCATTTCCATGGCAACAGCCGCCATTTTGAAAACTTTTGACCCAAAAATAAGTTCCAAACAACTTGCATAATCTTTCTGTAAAATTTAATCCGATTCGGAGCACTTTTAATGTTCCCGTCTTTTCCCAATTTCCATAGCAACTGCCGCCATTTTGAAAATTTTTGACCCAATAATAAATTCCAAATAACTTGTACAATCTTCCCTCAAAATTTCATTAAAATTTGGAGCACTTTTAATTTTCCCTCCTTTTTTCAGTTTCCATGGCAATGGCTGCCATTTTGAAAAGGTTTGACCCAAAAATATGTTCTACACAACTTGTGCAATCTTCCTTTAAACTTTCATCCCATTTTGACCACTTTTAATTTCCCCGCCTTTTTTCAGTTTCCATGGCAACGGCCGCCATTTTGAAAAATTTTGACCCAAAAATATGTTCTACACATCTTGTACAATCTTCCTGTAAAATTTCATCCAATTTGGAGCACTTTGAATTTTCCCGCCTTTTTTCAGTTAATTTTCTCGCCTTTTTTCAGTTTCCATGGCAACGGCCGCCATTTTGAAAAATTTTGACCCCAAAAAATGTTTTACACATCTTGCACAATCTTCCTGTAAAATTTCATCCAATTTGGAGCACTTTGAATTTTCCCGCTTTTTTTTAGTTTCCATGGCAACGGCCGCCATTTTGAAAAATTTTGACCCAAATATATGTTCTTCACATCTTGTACAATCTTCCTGTAAAATTTCATCCAATTTGGAGCACTTTGAATTTTCCCGCCTTTTTTCAGTTTCCATGGCAACGGCGGCCATTTTGCAAATTTCAAGACCGGATTGCACATCTACGCATGGTCCTTTATCACTATGTCAAGTTTCATTAAGATCGGTGGTAAGATGGCCGAGAACGAGGGCGGACACACTTGCGGGAGAAGAAAAAGAAAGAAAGAAAGAAGACTTAATAACTAGATTTGCAATTGCAAGCAATAGCTGATGTCGCCCCTGACAGCCAATTCGATGATTCCAGCTTGTTCACAGCATCAAAATCTACCTAGAAATCAAATTTCGTTGAAATCGGACAACGTTGAAATTTTGACGTTTTTGGCGGCCATCTTGGAAATGGCGGCCATTTTGAAAATTTTTGGTGGTGCATGCACATCTTCTTTAGTGGTCCAACTTTGTGCCAAATATCAATGAGTTCTGTTGAAGCAACTCTGAGAAAATCACCGGACAAAAATAGGTGGAAGAAAGAAACAATAATGAATAATAATAATAAAGAAACGGGCAAAGAACAATATGTCGTCCCGACTATGTCTGGGGCGACATAATAACAATAATAAGAAACGGAGCAAAAACTATAAGTCTCCACAAACTTCGTTTGAGAGACTTAATTAATGGGGCGACAGTTATGGTATAATATGAGAGGAGACATGTTATATCATAGCTAAAGCTCCGTTTAAACAACGCCAATAATCCACTGAGTAATACTACCTTGAACCTGTGAAAAGTCTTTAATTGCGTTTCATTAAGCTTTTGAAATATATACCTAATAAAACATGTAAAATATGAAACACGCACAAATAAAATGTAAAAAAGTTTATTTTAAAAAAATAATTATACTTAAAATTGATTAGTTACTGAGTAATACTAGAACGAAACTGTGAAAGCTTTCGAATAGCATTTAATTAAGCTTTTGCAAAGCACCTAAAAATTGAAACTCTAAAACAAAGACATTGTAAAAAGGTTAATTTTAAAGGAAAAAATTACACTTTAAGGTAGTTCGACACTAATACACGGCGCATTCGATTGGCGCATTTGCGAAACACGAGTCGGATGCGGAATTGACTTGATTTTCAAACCGGAATATTATTGTATTGGCCTATTCATTGTGACGTCATAATAGATTGACATACACTTTCCCGCGAATTAGCTCCCCTTTCCCGTAAATATTGTCTATTTCGTAAACTATATAAAGTATCTCTCTTAATCGAACGGTGACATATAGATTTTTTCAGCGTAACAGATAGCTTAAGTGTATATCTCTGAAATATCAAAAAATAAAAAAAATCTATCTGATATTTATTTTCCATGAAAGATAATAATAAGCATGTTAACACAGTTCCCTATATATTCTTTGTAAATATTGCTGAAAAATACTGAATTTGGCCTGATTTTCAAAGCCAGATAACAGGAAAAGATGATCGGTGACATATCATTTTTATTTTATTTTTGGAACATATAGGTCAAGACCTACAAAATATCTTAAAAGAAAAAAATTCTGTCTGAAATTTTTATTAGGACCGAACTACCTTAAGTGCTAATAATATATGGCACTATTATGATAATTTTATATCTGATTTGACAAAATCTAGTAACCAGTAAATAAACACTATTTTTTTCATACCTATTTTCCCTTGATTGACATTGTGCAGGAGAAATGAACTCACACTTTTTGTCGGGCAACGGATGACAGCTATTGTTAGAACACATTGCACATGGGTAAAGTTCCATGGATGTAGCGTTGCTCGATGTCTAGCAATGAATTCTGCTCAAACTGGTGCTAGGACCGTCTTGAACTTACTTTGAGGTATGAGTAAAGCTCATTTTTCATTTTTGAAGACTTCATGGTGACTTCAAGATGAAGAACAACAATAAAAGCGCTGTTCCATCGTTAGTTTTACCATGTTTTTGTAGAGATTTTGTCTCACTTTCATTTATTCCATTCCACTCATAGTTAATCACAGAAAATAACTGTAATCAATATCAGACTTGTCAATCATTGTCATTTCTGCCATAAGTCACTTATATTATGACTCACTCGTTATCATATTAAAAAAAGAAAAAAAAACTCGCAAAAGTGCTCATTTGCTGTGTCGCCTGCTGATAGCAGAGTCGAGTCGACACATAGGGATTACGTCGTCGTTCCGCGTTGTCTGTCGGGTTTTTAATCCGCAACTCTTTCACAACTACTGGTCCGATTTCAACCAAACTTTCCGGATATGTTGTTCACTTGGTGCAGTTGTGCACGTGATACTTGGAATTTTGATTTTACAGATTTTACAGATTTTAGAGGTTCACGGAACCAAAATTGGCCATTTGTGAATCTGTCGGTTTTTGAATCCCCAACTCCTTCAAAACTGCTGGTCCAATTCCAACCAAACTTTCAGGATATGTTGTTCACCTGGTGTAGATGTGCACCTGATACATAGAATTTTGATTTTACAGATTTTAGAGGTCCACGGAGCCAAAGTTGCTCATTTGTTATTCTGGTTAGTTAATCCTCAACCCTATCATAGCTATATGCCAGATTCCAACCAAACTTGCAGGATATGTTGTTAACTGATCTTGTTGTGCATCAGATATGTGATATTTTGATTTGACAGATTTTAGAGTTTCACTGAGCCAAAATAGCTTATTTGTTAATTAGTTTGTTAATGTGGTACTTTTTCAGAACTGTAAGTAAGTCATATTCCAAACAACCGTTCAGAATATGTTGATCACTTGATGTAATTAAGCACCTGATAATTAAAATTTTGATTTTACAGATTTAAAGGTTCACTTGGCCAAAAATGACTCTTCTGTAGTGCCGGCGACACAAGTGTTCCAAGGAACACCCATCAATTTTTTAAAATATAATAACTCTTAAAAGCCATGGTATAAATAATACTAATAAAACGAAGTAAATGTAACTAAGACATGACAAACAAAGAGATGAGAGTAACGATAAAATATTATTATCTCAATCTCTGATGCATGAGTAGTTATCATTATTTTCGCAATACATTTGATAATCACAAAAAGTACATTAATTAATATAAGTACGAAGCACATCCTAGAGAAGTGTTATTAGGGTGTGATCTATCAATAAATGCCAGTCAATGTAAAAGTACCACACACCAAAAAGAAACTCGGAAATGCTATCATTGAAGTTTACTTTATTTGTATTTTTATACTTTCCAAATCTTATTCTAAAGTACCCACATTTCATGATCATGATTTATGTGTGCATTTTTTGTGAATTAATTAATTATCATACAGAAGTAAAGAATATGTCTTACATTGCAGGAGACCGCCTCAAACATTTGGTTGTTTATGTTGGAAGTACACTGAACATAACTGAAATGAGAGAATGTGGTACATTTAAAGGCACAGGAAAGAATGGTCAGAGAATAGTAATAGAATGCACGGAGAAAATTGAGGGGGAATTTGTCAAGCTAGTGACGAAAGCCGAACATAATGTTTTACACCTAGCAGAAGTCGAAGTCTATGGCGTTTCTGTCGTTTGATGAACGTACCATGTCCTGATCTAATAGAGCCAAACTTGACTGACGAGCGTAATGTTCATATGGGGAGGAGGCAACAGTAGTTTCATTAACATGCTAACAATTTTTAATTTTCCAGAAAACAGTAAAGAGTAAATTTAAATCCATGATGGCAACAACAAAATAAGTAACAAAATGTTAATGATTAACAGCAAACAAGGCTTTCTCTAATTCTTGTTCAAAATAAATACTTCCTAAATGATGTTAGATAAAATTGATAAACAACATGTTTGGAAATTGATTTCACTTGCTGATTGGTCAAAAATGTAAATGTCTCGTGTCAGTTTCTAGAAATAGTACAACTGGATATTGATGAAATTAACACCTGCATCATTGTCTAGCGAAATGGTTTTTGCATTTTTATGACTAAGATAACTCAATTTATCTGCTGTATACAGAGCAGGACATGCTTACCCTCCCGGAGCACCTGATGTCACTCTGTTTTTTTTGAGAGTTCACAATGTTAATGCTTTAGTTTTTTGTGTTGTGTATGTAATGTTCGTGTGTTTTGTGGGTATGTGGTGTCTTTGGTCTTCCGTCTTCTGGTGTTCTTGCTTTTGCCCTGTCTCTGGACTTTGATTTGTGTAATCTTGTGCTTTGTTCCATCGGTATTCTACTGCCGTTGTTCTAATTCCCGGAATATGTATTTCCTGGTCATCGTCGACGCATTTGATATACCGGTATGAGCAAACCTTTTAAAACATATTATCGTTAAAGCATAACGAATACCCGACGCAGCAACTCGATATGCATTCATCTGTCTTCTTTACATGATCGTTAATTCCATATTATTGTACGGGAAGTAAATGTGATGCTAAGAGCTGTCATACCGAAAATACTTTGTTAAAATAATCAATATTCCTCACTTTTTGGATATTTCATTTTTTTAAATGGTTCGTTGTTGTTTCAGTTCTTGCATGAGGACAATAATGATATATCTTATACTTCACATGAATTTCCTTAATTTCGATTTATATTTTGGTACACCACCCCTTTGTTGAGGATACCACCCTCGAGTATACCGCCCGCTCTAATTGTACAGTGATGTCATTGACATTACTTGAATATGAAAGGACATGGGGTAAATGTCAAGGAGACAACATCCCATATCCAGGTTAAAACGACCCAAAACAAAGCATCTAGGGGTCAACGTACGGTCTTCGACAGTGAGGAACCTCACACAATATAGCAAGCCCCAAATGACCCCCCCCCCAAAAAAAAAGGCAAAAAAGTGAATAAATCAATGGAAACAAACCACATCCAACAACCCGATCAACAAGAAACTAAAATTCTACAAGAAGACAAGGACAAGCCAATGACCAACACGTTCCTGACCCGATCGCGCAAAAACTGCTGCAGATTCATTTTTTACAATGTCCTACAAAGTAAAAACAAGTGTACACACAGATATGATTCTCATCGGAACATTAACATTATCATAAGGCAGAATAAAAAAAAAATCTGAGTTTCCGGTAAGCCTACCGACCCTAGATTTAAGGGCTAAAAATCCCTACCCTAAAGTTTTTTGGGCAATTTTGGTCAGGGAAGTGTGATATTTTAATTTGAAAATTGAAGTATGAAAAAGAAAGGAAATCGGGTAAATGTCAAGGAGACAACATCCCATGTCCAGGTTAAAACGACCAAAAACAAAGCATCTAGGGACCACCGTACAGTCTTCAACAGAGTGAGGAACCTCACACCATATAGCAAGCCCTAAATGGCCCCAAAAAGGTAAAAAAGTGAATTAATCAATGGAAACAAACCACACCCAATAACCCAAATATCAAGAAACTAAAATTTTATAAGAAGACATGGACAAGCCAATAACCAACATATACCCGACTTGGGACAGGCGCAAAAATTGCGGTGGGTTAAACTCGTTTTCTTGGATCCAAACCCTCCCCCTATGTGTGGTGAATGGCTAAAAAATAAATACAGAAAAAGACTCACCGTAAAAATCAAACTAGAAAAAAGTCCAACGTGTCAAGACGAGTAACCTTACAATGAAGTACATAAAACATGAAGAGAATACACACAGGAACTGTCCGGACAAATGCTCGCAGTTACTGACAGCTAGCTAAGGACATAATTTCCGTTGAATATTATATCAAGCCTTCTTACATATGAAACTTCAATTGAAATACTTCTAAATAGATTTGGTATAACAACATCATCAATTATAAAAGAAGAACATGATATTGTGCAATGCCAAATACTGCCAATATGAAAAATTGTTTAAATGTAGTTATGGTAAAAAGCATTTAGGAGATGATCAATATTTTTGCTAACAAAAACCAGAAGTAAAGATTTAACAACAACGCTGTATTTACATCCTTTATGAATAAGTTTGTTCAACGGATTAATAAGTTTGGAAGGACAATTTTTGAATTTATGCGCTTTGTAAATGATATTGCCATAGATGTTTGGATGTGAAATGCCCTGATGTATAAGATGCCCTGCATGTAGAACCAAATTTTCTTAATAAGTCAATGTATCTATAATAAAATTTAGAGAATGTTTTTATCAGTTTATGATATCTAAACCCTTGATGCAGAAGTTTTCCAGTGAGACAAAGATTTCGGTCGTTGAAGTCAGAAACATCACTACATTCTCTTGCATATCGAACAAGTTGTGAAATGTAGACCCCGTAAGAAGGGGCTCACGGAACATCGCCGTCGAGAAGGGGAAAATTGACTTTAGAGAAATCATCCCTTTTATCATAAACCTTAGTGTTTAACTTTCCTTGATTTATTGATAAATCAAGATCAAGAAAATGCCTTTAATTTCGGATGGTTTACTAGATAACCACACTCAAACTACCGTCTCGGGAGATAAACTTCCATCGTGTTTAATCCATCCTCAATTGCAGGCAGTATGTGTATAATGTCAAAGAGCAAAATACCAAAGTAACTGTACATCTAGTTTTTATTACATTAAGATTTTGACAATTTATGTCTCTTCTGAACATATCTGATAAAACACATTTGGGAGACCAGTTACTGGAAGATATTTAAAGGCTGATAGATAATATATGATCAGATCAAAAGGAAAACCACAATCTGTTGAGGACAAGCTATACATGAATACGTGAGATCACTGAAAAAAAACAACAACCAAAAAAAAAAAAAAAAACAAAACCAAAAAAAAAAAAAAACTCATATTTTATGTTTCAAGTTTTGTCTTGGTATTGCTCAATATGTTTGGTCCCCTATAATGCTTTATGATTATTTGAAAAGCAAGAATTAGTATATTCTGTATGGTTTCTTCTTTTCTATTGCTTCGCCATTTACCTTTGTTATTTTTTTGTAATACAAAAACAATGGAAAATTCACGATCAAATTTAAAATTACGTACTTGCTTAATACTAACGATATGATTGCAAACTGAAAACATATCTCTACAAAACATGACGGTTGCCAACTAATAACATTCCAAGTTTTGTTTGAAACGTTATATATTTTTGTAAAATTACAACTTGCTTTTACTTTGATGTATCCGGAAAGTTCAAAATTAAAACAAATTTACAGATAAAGATGAAGAGCAACAATAAAAGAGCTCAATAGCCTGGTTTTAGGATGTATTTATAGTGACTTTGTCTCGTTGTCATTTAGTCGACTTCCTTTTTCTGTTTATTTCAGACCCTATTTCTTTAGTGATCCATCTATTCGTGAAGTGGGGGTTTTATGGATAAGCTAAGTCATTAATACTGCTACCTATGAAGTTTTGTTTTAAGATATCAAAGACGATTTAACCTAGTCAAGAAACAGTTTCTTACCTTCCTCCGTCAAAGCGCCTGGTTTCATCACTGAACATTTTATGTTCGTCTTTGACTTGTATTTATTTAATTACATATTTTGAGAAATAGAATATAGGACATTTTGTTGTAATACCGACTTAGTTACAGACAATAAAGCCAGCTTGATACATTCCTGAACGATAAATAAACAATGAAAGGTTATAGAATAAATGTACATGAGACAAAGTGTCAAATACATAGAAAAAAAGCAATGGAATAACACCTTTATAGTCGTTCTTTATCATGATTTATTGATTGATTGACTGATGTTTTACGCCAACTTCAGCAATATTTCAGCTATATTGTGGCAAGAACTGTTAAATATATTGAACAATTTTTATAAATATATATAAAATATAAATATAAAACCATTACGGCTTTATACAAGTAAAACCGGTTTGTAAAATATAACAAGAGGCTCTCAAGAGCCTGTATCGCTCACCTGGGCCACCGCTGACATATGCAGTTAAAATAATCCCAATGTTTTAAGGGCATTATTTTCAAATTTGTAAATAGACATTGATGTTATATTATCTTAAGTTCAACTATATTCCAGCTATTTTGGATGGGGGTGCAGTTCTGCTGTCACCTTTCTTGAAGAGTACCATTGAGTCTAATTTTGGTTCCAATTAATTAAATATTTTCAGAGGAGAACATCTTTAAATGCTTTCCGATAGGTTTCCGTTAGGTCTCAAGGTCAAACTATGTTCCCCACTGGGACCATCTTGAATGCGATGCAGACAAGTCAGGCAATTTTTTCACACGGGAACAACTATGGTCTGTTATTCCAATTTGCCCAGTAGTTTCTGAGGAGAAGATCTTTGAAAGTATTTTCCCATAGGGTCCAATTTTAAAACTATGATCCCCGCTGGCGGCCATCTTGGATATAGCGCGGATCTGAAAAACAACTTTTTTG